>APFE031542438.1:17074-47474 GCA_000404065.3 Pinus taeda | reverse complement strand
TCCTGAAAAGCTTGTCTCACACCTTCATCTCTCAATGCGAGATCCAATCCCACAGGTTCTGTTCTTTGACATCTTCCAGACCGATGCCCCTTCTTCTCCATTTCGCTTTGAAATCCTTTGTCCAGAGAAACACTACCAGCTTCAACTCCAAAGGCAAATTCAAACTTTGGAACGCCGGCTCGCTTGCAATCAGGTTCCTTTTAAAGAATGAACTCGGGCTCCTCCGCAACTTAACAGTCTTATCCTACAAACGGACCAATTCATGCAACATTAACAAACATCATAACACTATCAGCATTACAGACCATTTGAATGATTTTATGTGCGTGGTTATGAACCTATTGGTGGAATGATGGCTTATACTTGCTTGAAAAGGATGCCATTCTGACAATAAACGGACCGACATACTGACTCATCCCCCAGACATGACATTCTAAGAATCAGTGCTGCTTAAATCCCCGAATCCGCGATTTCGTACCGCAGACAGTTATAAGTTAACAAAATGCGCTACGAAATGGCTGGCTACTGACACGCTTTAAAAGAACTAAAACATCATTGCGCTGCAAAATCAGCCAATAAAATTGCGCTGCAGAAATACGAAAAGGACTGGTGACGTATATAAGACAAGACATATCTTATACAATCATGATGGAGGATGGCTAACGGATTTTGAAAATGATTCATATGAATATCTTTATAAAACACGATCCCTAAGTAACAAACATAGGGCAACAACCATTAGACACCTGTTTTTGGACAACAAAAATTTTTATGGACAACATTATGTACATATCACTACAGTTCTAGGTGATAACACAACCAATCAAAAATTGGAGCAGGATGGTAGCAAAGCTAAGAGGTAAGTTTCTACCAAGTAATTCTCAACAAACCTTGTTCAGACAGATGCAGAATCTTAGACAGAGGTCTATGACAGTAAAAGAATACACAGAATAATTCTATAAAGTAAGCATAAGAGCTGGACAAACTCAAGTATAGATGAGAAGGTGGTTAGACATGTGAATGGTCTCAGGATGGACATATAGGATGAGATAAGTATACTGTCTCCCAAAAAAATAGAGGAAGCTTATCAAATGGTATTGAAAGCTGAAGAAAAACTCATGAGGAAGTAGTCTGCCAGAGGGAGAGGTGCTTTCCAAGGAAGGGCAAGTCAAGGTGGTAGAGGAAGATCTACAACACCTAAAGATGGAGCTAGCAACAACTCAACCCAGCATGGTGATGTAAGTGGTAGAGGGAATTTTTCTAGAGGAAGAGGACGTAGAGGAAGAGGAAAAGAAGTAAGATGTTACAGATGTAACAAACTAGGACATAGAGCCTTTGAGTGCCCAGAGAATCTAGGAACAAGAAAGAGGAATGCAATTGTTGCTCCAGTTGAGGGAGAAACAATAGCACCAGCAGTGGCAGAATAAGAAAATATACCAGAGAGAGGAGAATCTTTGGTAATTAATAAAGTTTTGCTCAAGCCGATAAAGGAGATAACTGAACCGTCACAAAGAAATACCTTGTTCAGAACAATGTGTAAGGTTCAAGGGAAATGTTATCAGATGATCATTGATAGTGGCAGCACTGATAATTTGGTCTCTACAGAAGTGGTGGAGAAATTGAAACTGACGACAATGAAACATCCAACACCATACAAGGTGTCATGGTTACAATAGGGACATCAGTTGTTAGTAAATGAACAATGTGAATAGAGTTGCAGTTGGGCAAATATAAGGACAAAATTGTATGTGATGTGATGCCGATGGATGTGTGTCACATATTTCTTGGAAGACCTTGGCAATATGACAGAGGAGCTATGCATGATAGAAAAAGAAACACCTATAAGCTTTGTAAAGATGGTATCAATCATACACTTCTCCCCATGAAAGAAGAAGATGCATCAGGAAAGAAGACTGTTCCAAAAACTCTATTACTGGGAGGAAAGGAATACCTGCATCAGATTGAAGAGAATGAGGTAAATTTTTTTGTAATCTACAAGCCCAAGGTAATAATGACCTTCACTAAAGTTTCTAATTTACCCATTGAAATTCAAGAAATGTGGGACAACTATTGTGATATCATTGTTGATGAATTATCTAATGAGTTTCCACCCATTAGAAGAATCAACCATCATATAGATTTGATACCTGGAGAAAGTGTACCTAACAAAGCAGCTTATAGAATGACTCCTACAGAAAATGAAGATGTCAGGAAGTAGGTGCAGGAACTGCTTGACAAAGGGTTGATTAGAGAAAGCTTGAGTCCTTATGTAGTACCAATACTGTTGAGTCCAAAGAAAGATGGATGCTAGAGAACATGTACAGATTCAAGAACCATCAATAAAATCACAATCAGGTATAGATTTCCTTTATCTAGGATTGAAGATTTAATGGATTGCTTGAGTGGAGCAAAGTATTTTTCAAAACTATATCTTAAAAGTGGGTATCGTCAGATAAAGATAAGAGAAGGGGATGAGTGGAAAACTTCTTTTAAGACAAATGAGGGATTGTATGAGTGGAGAGTAATGCCTTTTGGTTTGTCAAATGCACCAAGTACATTTATGAGACTCATGAATGAAGTTCTTAAAGAATTCATTAGTAAATTTGTAATAGTATATCAGGACGATATATTAGTTTACAATAGGTCTAAGGAGGAGCACATGAGACATCTGAATTTTGTCTTACAAAGGCTACAACAAGAGAAATTACTGCTAAATTTAAAGAAGTGTTCATTCATGAAAGAGGAGCTAGTGTACTTGGGTTTTGTTATTTCTGCTGAGGGGTTGAAGATGGATCCAGAGAAGATTGAGGCAATCATGGAATGGCCTTCACCTAAAAGTGTTTTTGAGGTAAGAAGTTTTCATGGTCTTGCTAGTTTTTATAGAAAATTCATAAAGAATTTTAGTAAGATCAATGCACCTATTATTGAGACCATAAAGAAGGATAAACAACCATTTAGATGGACTGCTGAAGAATAAAAAAAATTTCAACTATTGAAGAAGAAAATCACTGAAAAGCCTATTTTGTTTCTACCTAATTTTAGTAAACCTTTCCAAGTGTGATGCCAGCGGAGAAGCAATTGGAGGTGTTTTAATTCAGGAAGACAGACCTATAGCCTATTTTAGTGAAAAGCTGAATGATTCCAAAAAGAAATATTCTTCTTATGATAAGGAGTTCTACACAGTTCTGCAGTCATTAAAGAAATGGAGGAATTATCTAATGTCAAAGGAATTCATCCTTTATTATTCAGATAACCATGCACTCCAGTATATTATGCAGCAGCCAAAGCTTAGCTAGAAACATGCTAAATGGGTAGAGTATCTTCAAGGTTTCCATTTTGTTTTGAAACATATAATTGGCCAATCGAATAAAGTTGCAGACGCCTTAAGTAGGAGAAATATATTACTTCAAGAAAGTCAAACTCAAGTGTTGGGTTTTGATTTTCATAAAGAATTATATGAGACAGATTCAGATTTTAAAGAGGCATTTGAAGCTTGTAAGAATATTGTTTCGATGGATAGGAGTAAATGGTTGGATTATTCCTTAGAAGATGAACTGTTGTTTAAGAGAAACCAGTTGTGCATACCAAATTGTTCTATGACGGAGAATTTAATCAAAGAAAAACATAGTGGAGGACTTACAGGACATTTTGGCATAGAGAAGACTTATAAACAATTGAACATATTTTATTTCTGGCCAAAAATGAGATCTGATGTGGAAAAGTATGTGAGAACTTGTAAAATCTGTCAATATGCAAAGGGAAGAAGCCAAAACACAGGTTTGTATGTTCCATTACCAATTCAAAATAGGCCTTGGGATATGGTAAGTACGGATTTTTTTTTGGGCTTATCAAAGACTCAAAGGGGTAATGATTCAATTTTTATTGTAGTGGACAGATTTTCAAAAATGGCACATTTTATTCCATGTTATAAAACTAGTGATGTTACTCACATTGCTAATTTGTTTTTCAAGGAAATAGTAAGATTGCATGGGTTTCCTAAGAGTATTGTCTCAGACAGAGATTCCAAATTTGTTGGACATTTCTGGAGGACATTATGGAAGAAGTTGGGAACTAAACTAAGTTTTAGTTCTGCCTATCATCCACAGACTGATGGATAGACTGAAGTTGTGAACAGGATTTTGGGCAATCTTTTAAGGAGTCTTACTATAGAACATCCAAAACAGTGGGATCAAGTGTTGGCACAAGCTGAATATGCATACAATGACTCACTTAATAGGAGTGCAAGATAAATTCCCTTCCATATTGCTTATGGAATGCATCCAAGAGGAGTATTTGAGTTGAGAAACTTGGGAAAAGAAGAGATAAGAAGTGCAAAGGGAGAAGACTTTGCGTCAGAAATGCAAGTAACATATGAACAAGTGAAACAACAGCTGCAGGATAGCAACATCAAGTACATGACTAGAGCAGAATTGAGAAGAAGAGAGGTGAACTTTGAAGTTGGAGATTTGGTTTTACCACACCTTAGAATGGAAAGATTTCCAAAAAGGGAGTATAATAAATTAAAGTTCAAGAAAATTGGACCATGCAGAGTATTAATGAAGTTTTCTGCAAATGCATATGAGATTGAATTACCCCCTGATGTTGGAATATCTCCAATTTTCAATGTTACTGACCTATACAAGTATGAAGGTAAAACTGCAGATGATACAACGCAAGATCAAGAGACACAAGAGATTGACTGGGTAAAGCAGTTACTTACAGCAAAAGAGTTACACTCATAAAGGTTTTTGGACAAGAAGGTGTTCAAGAAGACCATAGGATAGGAGTACTTTCATTATTTGGTAAAATGGAAGGATCAACCAATTGTTGAAGCTACTTGGGTAAGAGAAAGCATGATACAGAAGCTGGGCAATTTTGTAGAAGAGTCATATGGAGCCCATGAAGAATTTTGTCCTCAGGAGTCTGATGTAGGAGCATGAGACTTGGAGGGAAAATCTTCGAATTTATTCTAGAAATACAAAAAAATCTACAAGCAAAGGAGTGGGATCCTTTAGCCATCAATTTCCATGTTTTTCTAGTTTAGCATAGAGATAGAATCTACGGATAAATCATGTTGTAATAAATGTTAATAGATAAGTTATAGTAGAGGTTCTCAATGAGAATACCTCGTTGAACAGTTAGAATCAGTTAGGAATAAGTGGAGGTTCTCGAGGAGCATGTCTCGCAGAACTGATAGTTATATTTAATTAAGCCTCTGTTTTAGGAATCTGGTTGTCAAACAAACTAGTATATATGTAAGTTTAGTGCAATTGTAAGGGGATTTTGACTACTTGCTATTATCACATATTTTCTCAAGGGAAGAGAGGATTTTTCTCTGTGTATTGGTCGATCCCGGAGGCATGGTGACCTCTGAAAATACTTCTGTGCATCTGAACTATATTCACCTGATTAAATGGTATTTATGCATGTTGGTTTCGGTTCTTTTCTTCTGAGCCTATTAATGTTGATTTGGCTTTGTTTTCCTATTAGTACTTGATTTAAACTTGTTGGTGTGGTTTTCCCTTATATCGGCATGCCCTGTTTCCCTTATAAGAATTGTTGAGTTCCACAAGCGGAAACTCTGTGTACACTAGAAAATCAAGAAAAGGCTTAGCCGGAATGAAGTCCCAGGCTTGAAATCTTATTATATCTAGCCTATACCCATATTAGATTCGAAAGCATTATCACATCGTAGAACCACAGTGGAGCAGGGAGGACCTTTGGAATCGCTGAAGTCCGAAGCTCTGATAACTCGGACTTGAACTACTATAGAGGAGGGTGGATAAGTTGTCGAGTCCACGAGGCTTATCACATCGCAAGACTGGAGCAAGAAGAGCCTAACATTGGATTATTGGAATCGCTGATAGCAATTTTCGAGAGCTCACGTGTTATCACATTGGGGGAGGGGCTATCAGAAAGGCTGATAATTAAAGCGCTGATACTGTATATGCGTATAGCGCATCCCTTAGAAAAACTGCACCGATAGTGTATCTCTGTGTACTAATGATTTCCCTTGTAAAAACCCGTCTATAGTGTATTTCATGCACACTTATGTAAATGACACCCCAAAAATCCCGCCGATAGTGTGTTTTATAATTCCTATGGAATTACAGTCCTGATAGTGGAAAAGAAGCTTCATTGTGAATTTTGTTCCCGCTAACAAGGGTTGGGGTTATTTAGAGAGGAAGCGTGGCGATTTTAGGGGAAAAGGGAAACTTATGAACAGTTTGTCTAGAAATAGATGATTGATACTCCAGTGCAGGTAGCAGAAGGAACTCCACCAGAATTAGAGGAAATTATATTAGATTTTGGCCATTTTTCTATATCGCCTGCAACCAAGCCACCATCCCACCACCCAAATTCAAATCAAAAAGCCAAGCACAGTCAAAACTAGCCTAAAATCAAATAACTAAACAAAGTTAAATAGAAAAGAGAGAGCCCTCTCTGAGATTAGGAAGGCTAGATCCCGATCTCCAAAGTTGGTTTGTGGTTACCTCTATCATTTCTTCTTCTGACAACGTAGAAGAAATTTTGGAGTGGTAACAGATACAAAGTATAAACATAGAAAGAACAATTGTAGAGATATCTTAACCATGATACATCAAAGGTGAAGACTGATCAAATCTATAGAATTTCAAACCTTTGTTCAAGTGTGAACTATAAAAGAGGTTTACAATTTAAAATATTTTATCACTCACAACACTTATAGATCCAGAGTTAAGAGAAACCTATGTTGGTTAATAAGATATTATTAATTAGTTTATTTATTAATTATAAATTTGAATTTAAAAAAAAAATTAATTAATTTAATATTTTTAATAGATAATATTGAATTATAAAATGTTAGCTATTTTATGTTTCTCCTTTTTCATTAGAATTTGGTGATATTTTTTTTATTTGTAAAAATGATGTTTTCTATTCATTCAAAAATATTACATGATATGTTGTTAATAGATTCCAAAATTAGGTTAGAGTCACTCTTAGTATATTTATTGACCAACTTGCGCATACCTAGGTACAACCCCAACTTATAAAATGACAATATTTTGCATACATAAACTGACAAAAAATATAAAACACCAATAAAACTAGAAGGAAACCAAGTAACATCAAGCTTCATCAAAATTTATTGGAGCAAGATGATTTGAACCCGAGACATGGGTGGTAGGACCTTGAATTCGTAGTGGATGAGTCATTCCATGTGGGCTAGTCTTGATTCTAGCAACTCAAGTTGCTCCTATTTGTATTGTTGTCCCCTCTATAAGAAAACCAACTCATTGTGCATCTCTTATATGTTCCGCTTAATATGATTGATAAAATCCAGTGTATCATGGTGGTCGACAAGTCGAGAATGGTCCAACTACTCTATTGAATTATTTATATGTCACATGAAGTTGGTAACACCTTCCAGCGAGTATGTCATCCCCGTAGAGGTAAATGATGAAGAAACTAATGGGTCCACGACCTCTCCCTGGTTATGCTCCAATGGCTATTGTCGATCAATGTCCTCCCTTACTTCCTTGCCTATGCATCTCCATCGATGTTGTATATGCATGTTTCATTCTTGCCTTAAACATTCATTACCTGGAACGAATGTGTTTCCACTACACCAACGGGCCTTATCAACCGTTCGTGAGTGCTCTTCTGCCATCTTGTGGACCACCTCTACCCACATTCTATTTGGCCAAATCCACTTATCCAAGGGGCCCACAAGAACCGCCCCTGAATCCAACCAAAATTGTCTAAGAGTCATCTCATAAATGTCACCTAGCTCGACACTAGAACCAAATACTACCACCAAACATGCTAATGGGGTCACACTCAACCCTTCCTGTAAGTCATAAAGAGTTTAAGGACTACCAAATTTCACAGTGATCATGCTCCCCAAACCCCCCTGGAAATATAATCTAGTCTCCCAACTAACCACGAAATGGTCTAGCTCCCCAAGAGGGACTCAAACATGAACTACTAAAAACACCTTAAAATACCAACACACTACCTGCCCAAACTCATTTGAATTATAAAACAACACCAACTAATGACCAACAAAAAACACACAACTTCAATCCTCTAAGTTTGTACCTTGCCCATAAAACACCCATATTTTTAACTTATGCCTCGAGACGCAGAGATCAAGTTGAGGGAAGATCGCTTCTCGGGAGGCAAGCCACTGTTCACCCTATTTCCAGCAAACCACTTCATCTCACCCCGTATTTTCTGCTCCCTATGTCACCTACGACCAAAGCTTCATAGGAATCACCATTTCCCCTCATGACTTGAGGTTGAAAGCCTTCGTCGTAAAACACCTCGCAGTCCCCACTATGCACACCTCGCAGTCCCCACTATGCAAATGAGACAACACCTCCTCGTACTCCTCCCCATTTTACTTATCTGTCTTTTCCACCAGTGTGCAACCTACCATATGCTCTTCTAGTACCACATGCTATAGAACACACAAACTAGCATTAATGCCTTAAAATACCACCGTAAAGTGGCTTTGAAATACATAACGTCTCACATCTTACCCAATTACGTGACATAGTTTACTTAATTCCCAAATAAAATTCTAAATAAGGTTATAGAATAGCAAATCCCATCCCCTAACCCCAAATCTCTTTGACATACCACCTATCAAGAAATTTGGTGATAATATTTAATGGAAGTATTATTTTTCATTATTTAAAATATATATTTAAACACATAAACAAATTTACAATCATAGAAAACTCAAATTTATCACTTTAATAATTTAATTTTTAGTAAATTTAAGATAACGTTCACAGAAATATATGTAATTTAAAATACATTGAATTGTTCCCCTCGAGCAAACAGTTTTGGTAGAAATCTATATTTTTGTTAGATGAAGGTTTTGTGGTTTCCGACTCAGATTGATGGTGGTATGCGTGAAAAGCTCTGGCAAGACGTGCAACTTCGAAATATATAAGATGTATTTTTAGTTTCCTTTGTATGTAGTATAACCTAATGAGTAGGTTTTCGATAATGAAGGTTTATTTTTCAGGAATTTTAGTATTATATAATTTTTATTATAATGATAGGTGTATTTATTTTGAAATAGCATTTTTATAATATTAATTTAAATTAATACTTATTAAGTATATGGTAAGGGTTTAATAATTTTTTTGTATTGTGTTGTTGTCTCAGGTGGTTTGTCTCGGGTGGTTGGGATGGTAAGGTAACGTGGTTGACTTCCAAATGAATCAATTACTAATTTTTTTTTAGTTTTATAGGATTATCCATAGCCACATGAACTTGTTATTGGGATTTTTAATTCTTAGGCATTCGTCACTATGTTTAGAGTTTACTACTGAATATAACCAATCTATCCGAGCATTGATTGAATTGAATAAAAACAACTCTAACTAGAATTTCATGTGCAGACAATATCAACAAAGGCTCGTGCAATCTATAAGACAAGATTGGCATGATTGACATATTGGGGCTCTAATGTGAATATATTTAGTGATCGTAGATGGGTTTGAGGTCAAGAGACTCTAGGAGAGGAACCTTTACTTGTTAGTCAATATGCATCCAACTATGTGAGGCGATTACAGTTAACAAATAGTTTGGATCCTAAAAGATTAAAGGTTGTTGCTTGTTGCAAACATTACACTGCCTATGATTTGGATAACTAGAATGGTTCTAATTGCTTCCATTTGATGCCCAAGTATATTATTTGATTATATAGACCATATTAGGATACCAATTCAAAGTTAATATATATGCATATGTTATATAATTTATGCTCTTGGGGCTGATTTTGATCTCAAATATGGAACAAAAAAAAATCAGGCTACATAACAAGACCTAGAGAACACTTATAACCCATCGTTTAAGAATTGTGTGATTGATGTTCAGGATGCAAGTGTCATGTCTAAAATAAAGTTAATCGAGTTCCACCTTGTCGAGACCCATAGCTTCACTCTTGTCTCTCTTGTTATCTTGTAGCATCATATACCTTGTTGAAGTTATTTTTTTCTACAGAGCTAATGTTTTACAAATAAATAACATAAATATATGCAATTGAGATACCTTGATCAAATGTAACATCACACAGAGTTGTCAATTAAGAACTTGTACCTGATGCAAAGTAGTTGAAATGTTGCCAGTTGTATTCTATAAAATTTTCTTGTATGTAAAATATGAGATCATTGTTTTCTGACCATCTCAGCCTTGTACCTCTGTAATAGGTAATGGGTTTCCAATTTCATATTTGTGTGATAGAAAAATGAGAATATTAGCTTCTGTTATATAATTTGTTAATAAAAACATGTTTTTTTTGCTTAATCATTATGAATACCATTTTATAACCATGACTTTACTGGAGTAATTCCCAAGCTTCACTTCAATGATTTCATAGTTAAATTTTATCACAGTAGAGACACATTAACTCACAGATGTTGATTTTCACAAGTATATGTTTCTGTTTTTAAGCGTGAAGTATAGAATTTCCTTAAAATTTAAACACCAATAAATTTAAAAATATTGAACTTTTCCCTTCAAAGTCAAATGAATCTATGTACATATCTCATAAGGCTACAATTTGAAGTGATATTTCAGTGTAACTTTTAAATACAATTTTATAAAAATATATGGATAATCCTTTCGGTATGCAGATACCAATATGAGCCATTAATACAAATAATAAATGTGAAAGTTGCATAGTAGGGAAAGGGGGTTAGCATATATGTTGTGCATGTGATAGAGATTACAATTATTAAGGCTTGAGAAATTTGACAAACAAATATGTAACATCCTTTGCATTAGACCATCCATGCACTTCAACCTTAACAATATCATAGTTCTTGTGAAACGTTTCCATAGAGGGTATCTTCCAAAACATTAATCAACACCACACCTTCATCAACATTTGTCCAACCATAACATGACATAAAGAAACATGGGGCAAAAATAATTTGGTTTAATGGTATCACTTACTCTTTTCTGGGAAAAACATGATCTTCATCCCTTAACTTCAAAGAAGGGCAGAAATATCCACTTCCATCTCCTAAATAAATAAATTGTTTTTTATCAGCTAATTCCCCTTCCAAGAAATATTGCATCATCTCATTTATTATTGCTCCCAGGAACATAGAACATTATCACCATGCAATATTTCCAAGATAATTATTTGCACCTAAAGAAGAAAAGTGAGATGAATGATCCATCAACTCTTTGGGTGTTTGTGCATATTATTTGGATGCATTGTCCATTTAGTACAGACCATAGAAGCAAAAATCCATCTAATCCCTGAACCAAATTTTTTATCTCAGATTCAAACAAATAATCCTAAAGAATAAATATCATAACTCTGTATGTGCATATCAGACCTATACTTAATAAGTTATAGATACAAATATGCATATCAAAACATATGTTGTTTTTCTAAAGCATTAAGCGTATAAGACCCTAGTTCAGATAGGTGTTTGCTAATGTTTTACAATAGAGAAGAGTGAAATTATGAATACGTTTCACATATTAGGAGGGCAGATGATGCAACCATGAGGAGGACCTTTAGTAAACAAATGAAAAGGTTGAATCCTCAATCTCCCATTCTCATCAACAAATGTTGTATTTTGCTTAATCTCAATGAAGTATTGGAGCAAGTATTATGCTTGAAGAATAACCTTTATGAAGAATATATTAAAATCCCTCATAATTCAAAGATCACATCTGCTAAATCACAACAACCAAATAATGTTTGATTACAATAAATCAAGAATTCTTCCACGAAATCTCATAAACTAAAAAGGAGGAGAGACAACCATGATATCACCATTCACCCCATTGAGAAACCTAAATTTGATTTCTCTTATTGTTCTTGGGTACAGAGGAATCATCTTCAAACTTTGTTAAATTTCAGTTATCATCTTTCCTTGGTGATGTAGCTCCCCCATGATTTTATCCTTCACACACAAACCAACATATTAATTGTAGAAAAACGCAACAATGTTTCTCTATGCTAATGGAAGGAACTTTTTGTAAACCTGGCCACTTGAGGATTTTGTTGAGTACCTACTGGTATGAATCTAACCAAACACATAACAAAATTGGGCACAAGTTGCAGTAGTCCCTGAACCAACTAAAAATCAAACTTACATTACACAAAGATAAACATACAAATAGTGATTAGTTACCATGAGAATATTCCATGGAAAAATGGTGAGCAGAGTATGGAAGAGCAATGTGGCTTTGAGTTTTTCATCAGGGACTAAATCACACTACTAAATGTGACAACTAACATAACCCTAACTAACCAAAACTCACATAAGACGAATCATAATATTTCAATCATCTAACATAATATATGGGGATCCCAAACAATGCAAAGTGGCAGTTGTGGTAGTGGAGATCTTTACTTCGTTGTCTTGTAAATCCATGTAGTTTTCCTTTGCTTCTCTTTACCACAACACCCTAACTTGTGCGTCTCTATCAACAATTAGTAGTTTGAAGTCACACGATTCTCTGATTAGGTTTGTTTTCCCCAACTCTAGTGATATGTTTAGTAAATATAACCTAGTAACTTCCCCGTGTTCATAATTTATTACATGTCATTTTAGAAACCAAAAAAAACATGAAATGAACTGCCATCATTCTTAATCATTGGAAACACCCAAATTTTTCCTTTTTTTTGGATATTGGCATCTATTATTCATTAATAATGCAAGAAGGGATTGAATCACTAACAGTAAATTCCTACTACAAATAAGATTCACTTAATAATTTCCAAGTGGAGCCAATATATGAATGCCCTAAAATTTGAACTTGGACTGGTTATAGTAGATTCCCAACAATCTAAATAAATGAGGTGCGTGCTACTTGTTATTTCCACAAAGTAAATTGAAATTGAACCTTCCCAACAACCTAGATGAGAACAACCCACTTGACACAAAAATAAATGTACTCAAGGAAAACAATGGGCCAATATTGGATTCAAAATATGTGCACAACTTGTAAATAATTATTTCTTTCACCATTCTACTTGTCGTTGTATATTTCCCAGTACTTTTCCCTCTATTAACCCTTTCACATAACTTTTATTTTAAAAAATGCATTATACCAATATATATTCAAATCCTTCTATGGATTTTGAAAGAGACGACTGTGTGGAATAATTGTTCGATATGGGAAAAAACAATGTCGCATTGAACGACGGGCGAACAACTAGGGTTCTAGACTATTGCAGGGGTCGATTTCCATGGAAGGGTGCAAAGGAGGGAGCTTCACTCCCTCCTATAAGCAGGCTGTGGCTAGTAGAGGCAAGAAACCACTATAAAATGTCAGAGGTACTTCTGAGGAAGGGAAAAGGAACATGGAAGAGGAGCTAGATGGTACCAAAACAAGGGAGATAATAGCACAAAAGACAATGAGGAAGAAGACAAGAAACAGGGAACAAAAGACAAAAGACAAAGGGACCTTGTAAACCCAAAGCTGAGATCACTCCCAAAGCAGTATTAAATGATCCTGCTCTGCAGGCACAAAGGGATCACATGCAGACATATGCTATCATTTGTAACTTCATGGGATTATGGCCCACTGAAAAACTTTACAGATGTGGATTAAATACCACTGGAAACCTAAAGGAAGCCTAGACCTACATCTTGGTTCAAAGGGATTCTTCACTATGGTCTTCACAAATATTGAAGATAAAGGCAGAGTGTTTGAAGGAGGACCCTACTTCTATGCAACAGCAAGCCTCTATATGTGGCCATGGATGATGAATTTTGTCATGAAGTGTGAGACTTTTACTTCAGTCCCGGTCTAGGTAAGACTCTATTCTCTATCTCTTGATTATTGGTAAACTGAATCGTTAGCCGCCATTGGCAATAAATTAGGGCATTTTTTCAAAGCTTCAGAGGCCACCAGAAAAGGAAAATATACTTCTTTTGCAAGGATATGTGTGGAAATGGATCTCTCTGGAGCTCTTCCGGATGAGGTAATATTGGAAATTTTTTATGAAGAATGGGTACAAATAGTAGGCTATGAGCATATTCCATTCAGATGTTGCAGATGCCATGAACATGGTCACCTATTCAGAGACTACCCTCTTAGTAAAGTAGAGAACAAGAGAAAAGCTAATACAATGAGAGACACTGATAGCTTCCACAAAGTGGTACATGGAGGAAAAGGGGGTAAAAAGGGGCCAAAGCAACATCAAAATGAAGGGTAACAAGCCATTCAGAACAGGTTCCAAGTACTTGAAAAAGATGAAGAGATAACAAAAGTAGATCAAGAAATGGGAGGAAATCCTAAGGAGGAGGAGAAAGAAGAAGACCATGAGCAAGCACGGGATATTAATATATAGAAAGAGACTATGATGAGTGATGCAGAATTGGAGATGGAATAGGAAATGACCCAGAGTGAGATGGAACTGGAGGACCACGAGCTACAGGAGATTCTTGATAGGGAACACCTAGATTTGGAAGGGTTCTTGAAACAGGGAACCACGAGAGGTGTAGATTCGTTACCTCAAGAAGAGTTCAATAGAGTATAGCAGTTGTTCTTATGGAAAACTCAGGCTAATGGGTTGGAGAGGCAAATAAGCACTGAAAGGTGGGGTAAAAAAGGTGTGAAAACTATGAAAACCACACCATGATTAGCACCCAGTAAGCTAGGAAAGAAAAGATGCAGGAAAAAGCAGAATGAGCTATTGATGGAATTTGGAAAGCTAATGATAGATTCAGGTAAGATGAAAGATCTAACCAACTAATCCTTACAAATCTTTAATTATGAATTTCACATCTTGGAATATCAGGGGTCTAGGTAGTAAAATAAAACAAAGAATACTTAGTAATAGAATGAAACAAGAAGTAGCTCCGGATATGATCTTTATCCAGGAAACTAAATGTTCCATTCAAAAGTTAAAACAAATACATAGCAAATGGCTTAGTAGATTTGAGTTTCTAGAAGTCAAAGCAGAGAATACAGCAGGAGGAATACTCACTCTTTGGAACCCCCAAAAGATTTTCATAATAAATGCTAAGGCATCTAGGAATTATTTATCAGTGGTTATTCAACTTGTAGGAGATAGGGATACCTATCTGGTCACGAATGTTTATGGCCCTCAAATAATGGATGATAAATTAAGGTTTCTATATTCTCTTGTGGATCTTAGAGACAGACATGTACGAATATCGTGGGTCTTAGGAGGGGACTTCAACATGATCAAATCATTATCAGAGAAAAAAGGGGGAACCAGATCTCTAAGCAAAGACTCTTTAGCATTTCTAACATTTATAGATAATATGAGGCTAGTCGACACTGATACGAGCAATGGTCTCTTTACTTGGAACAATAAAAGAGGAGGAGAGAATCATGTAGCCTCCAAGTTAGATAGATTCATTATCTCAAAGGACCTTATGCTCATAGAAAAGGAAATAACAATGATATTTCTCCCCTTTGGAGGATCAAATCACTGGTCAGTTCAACTAGAGGTCCAGGGCATTGGTACACCAGGAATGGACCTTTCAGATTTGAGAATATCTGGCTAACCCACCCAGAATTCATCAGTAATATTGAAAAATGGTGCTCAGAAGATTTGCAGATTCACGGAACAAGAATGTTCCTTCTACAGAAAATATTAAAGCACATCAAGATCAGGCTCAAAGAATGGAACAAGAATGATTTTGGTAATATTTTTGTTGGAAAAAAATATGTTGAAGACAAAATGTAGGAACTCAACCAAGCCCTTAACATGGATTTCTTTGATAAATTCAAAAGTTATCAAGTAGATAAATATCATCATGATTGGGAAAATTTGTGTAAACAAGAGGAAATATTTTGTAGACAAAAATTTGGAGTTCAATGGCTTAAAGAAGGAGAGCATAACACTAGATTTTTACACAGATCCACCATGGTGAATAGAGTTCACAATAGGATCTCTTCGATCAAGGATGAGGATGGAAACCTTCTTAACTCCCATGAGGATATAGAAGCTCTTTTAGTTAAGTATTTTCGAGGTATAGCATAGGAAACCATTTCAGATAGAGAGCATTTTATCAAGGACTTAACCAGATAGATACCTAAGTTGGTGCCTAGAGAGGACAATTTCAACCTTAATAGGCCAGTGACTGAAGAGGAGGTTAGTGAGGTCCTCAATGATATGCAGAATGACAAAGTGCCAGGCCCTGATGGTTTCAATGTGGACTTCTTTAAAGCTTGCTAGAATATTGTTAAACAAGACATTATGAATGTAGTAGAGGACTCCAAGATGAACATAACAATTTTGAAGGTGCTTAATACCTCCTTCACTTCCCTGATCCATAAATAGTACAACGCTCAAACTTTAGATAGGTATAGACCCATAGCTTTCTGTAATGTGGTATACAAGGTAATATCCAAGGTAGTGGCCATCAGACTCAAACCTCTACTTCCCACACTAGTTTCAGTGGAACAATCCATTTATGTGGAAGATAGGCCAATTCTCAATAACATCATTCAAGCTCACGAGGTGGTGCATTCGTTGACTAGCAATAGGAAGGCTGGAATGATCGTGCAACTGGACCTAGCCAAAGCTTATGATAAGTTGAACTAGACCTATATTAGGAAAGTTCTTATTGCATTTGGTTTTGATCATAACTGGGTCAGATGGGTCATGGCCCTGGTAACTTCCTCCAGCTTTTCAATATTGGTTAATGGATCTCCTTCCAAGACTTTTGTTCCTTCAAGAGGCCTCAGGCAAGGAGACTTTCTCTCTCCCTTTCTCTTCATCCTCATGATGGAAGGACTTGGTTAGTCTATCAAGCATGCTAAAGAAGCAGGCAAGATTAAGGGCCTTCAACTAACTGAGAATGGACAGGCCTTGACTCATTAACAATTTGTTGATGATACCATGCTATAGGGAATCCCTGTAGTTAAAGAAGCTCTAGTGTATAAACAAATCCTGAATGAATTTGCCATGGCTACAAGTATGGAAGTTAATCTCTCCAAATCATTTTTTTTTCTTTAACACCAATATTGCTATTCAGAGAAATATCTCCAGAATTCTTGGCTTTAAAAGTGATTCCATCCCTTCAAATTATTTGGGAGTTCCTTTAACTGCTAAACCTCTACACAAGAGCATTTGGGAGCCGGTGGTTAATAAAATGCAGGATAAATTCAGGAAATGGACCATCAAATCTTTAAACTTGGCTGGCAGGTTGGTGCTTGCAAAGGTTGTGCTTCAATCAATCCCAGTTTTCATGCTATCAGCACTCCCAACTTCAAAATGAGTCTTACATCAATTCAGGACCATCCAAAGAGACTTTCTTTGGGGTAAGGAGGAGACAAGAAAGAAATGGGCCTTAGTATCTTGGGAAAAAATCTGTAGACCCAAAAACTACGGGGGTCATGGATTGGATGATCAAGAGATTCTTAGCAACATCTTAGGGGCTAAAATATTGTGGCGTTGGGTAAAATATCTAAGGGCTCAGTGGGCAAGTATTTGAAAAGAAAAATATTCCAGCTCTTGGCAAACTAATGATCACATAAGGATGTCGAGAAATATAAAGGGCTCATATATATGGAATAAGGCCTAGGAGAACAGAGGCTTAGTACAAAGAAATAGCTTCTGGGAAATCAGAGAGGGAGGTCTAGCTCTATTCTGGGAGGATAAATGGCAACAAGAATCTACATTATTAAAATAAAACTTTTTGGACCTCAAGTATGAGACAGGCATCCAAGGACTATCTAAGGTTAAAGATTTTTGGGATCATACTAACAATGCAGGAAAATGGAGAACCTGGAGAAACTTAGAGTGCATGGATGATAGCCCCTTGAAAACTAAAGCAAAGGCACTTATGAAAATGTTGGAACAAAGGAAAATTTTAGTGACAAGGGGGAAGGACAAACTTATATGGGGCAACAATAATGAGGGAAACTTTAATCTTAAGGAAGCAAAAGGTATTCTCCTTGAGCTAGATTCCCATGCTCTGAATAGGATCTGACACAACCTATGGAGGCATCAAGGGTGGATGAAGATTAAAATCTTCATGTCGCTGGTTCCTCATAAGAAAATTTTAACTTGGGATAATATTAGGAAAAGGGGTGTTTTAGGGCCTTCGAGATGCCAGCTCTGTGAAGCCCAAGAGGAGATAATGGAACATCTTCTCAATAGTTACATTTTTACCTGTAGGTTGTCAGATGCATTTGCCACTATTTTCCAACAAACCAATAGGGACAAAGGGAGTATCATTAATACCCTAACCAATTAGAGACAAAACTTTTATGATTATGAATTTCTTGGCTTTGTTTGGGCTCTAACGCCAAGCTTCATTATATGGAATGTTTGGAAAGAAATGAACAAAAGAATCTTCAAAAATGAAAAGAGCCCCTCCCATCACCTGTTTGAGCAGATCTTAAAGCAGCTTAAGGAGATGGTTGGCACTGTTGTGAGTAATCCCCCTAAGAATCCACCCTTAGAAGTTGAAAAGAGAATTCTTAGTCAGCTGGGTTTGCAGGGGCTTATTCCTCAAGGCCTGGATAGGAAAGTAATGAAAATGGATACTGAGAAGGATTTCTGGCATCCTCCCCCTCAGGGTTTCTTGAAATACAACATTGATGGGGCTTCAAAAGGCAACTTGGAAACTGCTAGTTTTGGAGGGGCATTAAGGGATGAAGAAGGAAGTATTCTCTCCATCTTCCACTACCATTTAGGAAGAGCCACTAACAACATGGTGGAATTAATGGCATTGGAGCAATGTTTAGATTTTCTTATGCTGGATAACTGCTGAAATGTGATTATAGAAGCTGATTCTGAGTTAATCATTAACTCGGTCAAGAGAATTAGTTTGTGGAATGGTGCCGGAGAAAGTCTCAAAACACTGGAGGCTGATCCAGGTTTTCCAAAGAATTCAGATTCATCTCCAAGGCCTTCATACAGTAAGTTTCAACCATGTACGCAGAAAGGCCAATAAATTGATGGATATTCTAGCCAACCAAGGAGTGAGTTGACATGCAGGGTTTTGATGGGTTGGTAAGAGTTGCCTCAGAGAAAGCTAAGGGCACTTTGTTACGACCAGGTGGATGAAGACAGGGAGATTTTTTGATACAGAGCCAAGGAGGCAAGTTCTAAATGACTTGATCTCATTATGATTTGCTATTTTTTTCACAATCTGGTTTTTGATGGGAAGCATGCTACTATTGGCCCCAACAGCCTAGGGAAAGAGAAATTCAGTAACCCCCGGTGGAGGTTGCTCGGATATCTCAGTTTATTGGTTGGTCGATTATTGGGAAGGATCAGCACCTTCCATGGGTTCAGGTACATGAGTAAAGGAAATGGTGCAAGGGGTCAGAATACTGGCTTTCCTGGCGGCTGTATTACCCACAATTTTCCTTTTCGAGATGTAGAACCATTGCCTTGGTGGTATTTGGTTTATCGCAAGCCTCTCAAGTGGGAATTGGTTTTAACGATTTGGGAGCGATCCCACTCATCAACCTACACATGGCATGGGGGTGGGACAGAATACTACCCTCATTGCACGCTAATGTTTGGGGTTTTAGACCTATGTGATATCATCCTCAGCCGTCGGATTTCCCCGGATGGATCTACATACAGGAATGATTGTGCTTGTTGGTGGGGCCTGGTCGTTAAGTGCCGAGCGACTTTGCAGTGTGATATCTTCCTCTGGCATTGGATCAAGCGAGGAGAATGGATAGTTGAGATTAAAGATGCAAGTCTAGTTGTGTAGATGCACAGGAGGAATCATGGATTTTCGCATGTTTGTCTGACCGTACGGCCCAAGCATTGTTTGTCTTCTGGTGGTTTTGAGGTTAATTTTGTAAGGATAGGGGTTCATGCCTTTGGAAGTTAATGATTAGATTTTCCATGGTCCATAGTGACTTGTGGATGGTTGTACTTTATGTAAAATATTTTATGTTTAATGAAATAGAAGGAACAACTCTTGCTTCAGCAAAAAAAAAGAAAGAGACAATTGTGCATGGTTCTATTGGTTTTTTCCACATAAAGTTCATGAATATAGCTTTATCTTAAATTTTGAGGTCATGTGGAGTTGACTACTTTTACCCAACAAAATATTTTAAAAATATGAAACTGGGTTAACTCCAGATCACACCACCAAAAAAAAAAAAAACCTCCATCATTAAATGTTGTCTTCCTTCCTCAATCTTCTCCATGAATATAATAATTACTTCCAAATCAACATGGCATCCAACTTTCTCAATGTTGGAAGATTCATATGGATCTTAGACCAAGTCCTAGGTGTCATAATCTAGATATACATAGAAGTCATGTCAGTCTGCAATATTGGAATGCTCATCGGCTATCATGTAAATGGTTTAATCCAGTGGTATAAATTGATTTTAGTCATTTGTGTGAGAGATAAACCAAAAAAAATAAAAACATTATTTTATTTTACGAAAAACCCACGCCCCAGACGTAGGTTAATTATGATGGTTGAGTCTGTGGTGATGCCATAATCCTGGAGTGTGAGATTGTCCGGTAAACTATGGCCTGAGTAGATCAGGTTTTGTCGGTATGCTGGTATACTGAGGTGGTTCTGGATTTTGTCTTTTAGCTCCTGTATCTTCGTCCCTTTCCAGATCCTCCAGCAAAAAGTCTTGTCATTCAGTGTTTTAATGAAAATTTGTATCATATCCTCCTCTTTTGAGTGTGTGTCCGTCTGAGGTGTTGGTGGATCTGTTACCCATGTGCCTAGATATGTCAGAACTAAGTGTCTCGTTGCTTCCATGCAGAGATTCATCATGATCCAGTCAGCAAGGGCACCACTGATTTGATTTCCTAAGAGGCCCTTTTGGTATCTAAGTTCAATGTTTGATAGTTTTGGGGCATTTTCCAATATTGCTAAGATGATATGTCGATCCAACTCCGCAGGATTTAGTAAAACCTGGGAAAATGTCAAATCCGTTCTCATAAAGAGCTTAATGTTAATAGATAGGTATTGGGTATTTCTGGTTCGAGAAGATACTTCCAAGTTGAGGGAAGATTTGTCTTCTGTCTCATTAGATCTGATAGGATGTGTCTTAATCTGTGGATAAAATTCCAATCTGGATCAAGAACGATTGATCCTTGCCAATGAATAGAGCTGGTAGCCTCTGAGTGATGGCTATTTCGAATCAGTGTTTGTATGACATCTTCTGCGTGGCTGCCTTTGATTTTGTTAACTACAGAACACACTCCCTGTCTAAGGCTTCCATAGCTTCCCAGGCTTTCGAGTGTAGCATTTACGTCAGTGTGAGAGGCCACGCCTGCCTTCAGATCTCCCTATCTTAGGTTGATAGATAACAAAAACTTAGGTCACAACAATGGCCTCCGATCTCTCCCTGTTGATGGGGATGGGCTTTCCCTAGGCAGTGTAGGTCTGGACCTCCTGGGACTGTCGCTATGGGGAGCGTGAGATGATCTGAAGGATCTCAAATGAGAACAAGGGCATGAGCGTATACCTGATGCTGCAGGAGATATAGGGTGTGATGAGGATCCCATCATCGTCCTTGATGGCCTAGCCCACCTCAGCCTACTAGGTCTCACCATTTCTTCGCCACAAGTTGCATTTTGTAAACCCTCCATTCCTTCGTCGCTGTAGGTCTGTGGATGTCTCTCCAATTTCTTGTGTTCATGCAAATGTGAATTAGATACATGATGCTTGAAATATTGAGTTGCGAGTAGGTAGAATAATTTCCTATTTACAAGTGAATTTGATAGCTAGATGGTTGATTGAAATTAGTATAGTTTCCTTTCTGCATGTAGCATAGATCTTGTGTTATTTCATGAATTGATTCAATAGCATTTACAACTTGGTGGCATCTACAAGCAATATTTGAAAAGAATTTACATTTTCTACATTAGAGCTATATTTTGAATTCAGATTTCAATAGTTAATTCCACCCTAATTCAGTATAAGAAGGGTCTTGGAGCCCTAATGATCAAATTACCTAGTTGAGGGTGGCATGATTAGAACTCCATCTGTTGTGTATATAGCATTGTCACCTCGAAGTTTTTAAGAACCCTAGGTCAATAAATAGAGTTGACGAGCACAAGGTAGTTGTAGCACTCTTGTTGAAATACCAGGGATCACAAAGGTGTATAAACAATAACATAGCTTGTACCATAGAATAAATCACTAGAAAAAAAAAAAAACGTTTTGATTTTTCTCAGTCTTCTTTTTGTATCCGTGCATATTTTTTGTAATGGTAATTAATGAATAGTCTATGTGGACTTGGGCGTGTAATTACACTATTCTTATTTTCTTCCTATAGTTAAGGTGTAGCCTTGACCTTAATCCCTCTTCTACATGAGAATAGGGAGCCCTCAATATTAGATTAAGGATAAGAAATGTGGAAAATTAATAAGGGTTCGTGCCTTCCCTAGTTTCTTGGTTATGCGTTTTAGCTATTCATTTTCTAGGTGCTTTTGCTGATCAAATATTACCTATAAGGCATGTAAATTCTATATATCAAAGAATGCATGATGTTAGAATTCATCTATTAAGGAATATATTATGTAAACATTATGGGAATGATCCTATTATGTTTTCTTGTTTTTTCTTCCTACAAGTGACATATTATTGTGTAATCTATTGAGGTTAATCCATAAAATAGAACAAGAGAGGGGAGAATAGAAGACTATTTATAGTTCCTTATTGTGTTGTTTGCAATGGTAATTGGTGAACAACCTATGTGGATCTCGTGCATCTCTAGTCTATGCTCTAGTCTCTGCTTCGATGGATGAATCATATAAACAATAACAAAAACAAAAGTAAACATAAATAACAAAAATAGAATCAACATGATAATACTATTCAACAAAATTAAACTTGACAACTCTATGCACACACTCTGATTGTACGTCTCCAACAACTAATGAATAGAATGAATGTAACACTATGCACATAGTTTGATTGTATGTCTCCAGCAGCTGATGAGTAGAGTGAATGTTTCCAATCCAAGTCAATAAGGGTTGAGGTTTTTTTATAGTTTTTTGATGTAGAATTTTATTGGTGGGGAATATTGGAATGGATTTCCATCTCCCAAATTAAAATGTGTGTTCTAGATTGATTTGTGCATGATCCAATGGCCAGTAAGCTTCCATGGTTGATCCTTGTGATTTCCTATGTTTAATTCTTGAATTGAAAGGGTTGGTGTCATTTATTTCATCCTGTGAATTAATTCTTGAATTAAATGTTCTCATTTATTTCCTTCATTAGGTTGAATGATTAAAATCACATGTATATATATGGTTGAAACACATTTCAATTGTTCTTGTGCAGGTATTACCTAGCCATGGGATGTGTTGCTCTAGTGGAAATCAATGGGTGCTTGTTTGATGGGACAAGTGTACTCCTGGATAGAATACAATGGAATGTTTTGTAGTGCATTTTCACTTAATTAGTAATTCAAAGATGGAGGTATTTGGGTCAGGATGTCTTATCAAATTGTTATGTTAAAGGCTTAGTGTTTGACAGTAATTGGTCCAATCAATATATGGGCCCATTTTGTATATATTTTAATAACTTATATAACTTAATATTAACTATTTATGTGCAATTTTTTTATGTTTTATGGTGATTTTTGGATGGATGTGTGGGACCAATACTATAAAAACTATTGGTCCCCGCACAACAATAGAAACCTCTCCCCTAATGTCCTCCTCTACAGTTGGTAAACAATGATATATACTACACTATCCTCATTTGCAATTGGAGTGTCCTCGTACTGCCTGGCACTATTTTTGAAGCCGCGTCTCTAATTATTTCACCTTATGCTGACTCATAATACACTTTTCGTTAGGCTTACAACATCATTGATGAATATCATGTCAGATAGAAAAGGTGCCACCCACAACCAATAACCCTAATACTTTTCACTTCTGAGCACCACCATGGTTTTAAGATTTGTACACTTTGAGACCTAGTGCAAGTTCCCTAACTCGTGGTTCAAACCTTAGATCTAGGGTTACTGCACTCGCATCCCTCGGCAACATGTCACCAAATTTCAACGGAAACTCCTTTTATTGTGTCTTTGGCCACAAACATGGCTTGTCATGTTAGGTCTCTATAATACTAGTATATTCCCTTATTATTATTATCATTGTGGTGCCTTATTGTTATTTTTGTGCCCATGTTGTTCCCATATTGTTATTATTGTGCCCTATAGAAGCCTGCTATTTTTATTGTTGTGCCATTACATTATTATTGTTATGTCGGCTTTGACTATATTGTACCACTTAGACTCCTATATATAGAAAGGAGGTCTTGTCATTTGTATCATCCAAAAATTGTTCATTTGTATAATGTAAAGGAGGCTTCCCCCTTGAAGAGGCTGATTTTCAAGTCATTTCTCTATCTTTTCTTCTATTTTTTGAGCTGGTTGCATAACAATTGGTATCAAAGCTATTGATTCTAGGGTTTCACTACTTCAAACAAGTCATCGTGGAATTTTAGCAATAACATTTTTTCTACGACTTTTTAGAAGCTAAAATTAAAACCCATTTGAGTTGAAATATGATGAAACTTGGGTCCAAATTTCCAATCTTGTCTCTCTATATTTTCAAATATAGGATCCAAGGAGGTTAGGGTTTTTGCAGGCTCCCCAATTATATCTCAAACAGGTGATCTGGGGAAAATTGTCATAATTTTTTATCTGTGGATCAGATTCAAATTTTGTAAAACATTACAAAAAGAGAACAGATTTTAGTTTTCTATATATTGGTTTCATGTTCGAAGGCCGAAACAATGACATCTGGCACTTCATATAATTTGCTCTACCTGAACTAGTCTATAATTAGGTCATTGTGGGAGATTTGGAATAACTCTTTCTTGGAGAATCCAATCATGATCAGACTTATCGGGTTGGAATGAAGAATCAAAGGGCTACGAAAATAATAAATTTCAGACCTTGGAGATCCAAAATCACAGAGATAAAATATATTCAATATCAAGCTCCTACAAAGAAAAAAAGGTGTGTAGCCTTTTTAAATTTTTTCTTAAGTTTGGTTTGAAAAATTAGTTTGAAGGAACTAAAATGACATAGTGAAGCATAATTATCATTAATTGATACTCCGAAGAAAGAAAATGGAACACCTAGTAAGCAACCTGAAAGTTCTAGCATGACTCATGAAGAAGAGAAAGAACTGCAACATGATATATCAAAATTATGATACCAAGTGCAACAAATTTCATTCTCACAAAAAGTAACAAAAGTGAAGATGGATGGTTTAAAGAATGGTGTGGAAGCTAATATGGATGGTTTAGAAGTAAACATTGAGGATTTGAAGAAATACATGGAAGGTTTGAAAGGAGGTTTGGCAAAGTTGCTACAAGAAATGCTTCCTAATGGCAAAAAGGTAGTAGAGAAAACTCATGATGAGAACAAAAGAAATGTTAGTCATGATTTCATAAACTCTAATGTTGGATTGAAGACGAAAAATGTTCCATACATCGATATGAGAAAGTTTAATGGCAAGGATATTGTAACATGGATACTATACATGGAGCAATATTTCGATCTCCATAATGTGCAAAACACACAAAAGGCACGCATTGCGACTTTATAATTGGAACCCAATCAGTTTGTATGGTATCGATGGTTTTTCTCTCATAAAAAAATTGTCACTTGGGTCAATTTTTATGGAAGAAATGATAGCACAATATGAGGATACGAAAAGCAACACCTTTTGTAGCCAATTGTTAAATCTCAAACAAAATGGTTCAATGGTGGAGCACATTGAGGACTTCCAAAAATTGAATATAAGGGTAAAATATATTCTAGAGGAGCATAGGATTGATGTGTTCATAAGGACATTAAAGGATAACATCCAACATGAGGTTCACATTTGGGAAGTTGATTCATTGGAGAAGGCATTCAGGTTGGTAAGAAAAATTGAAAGAAAAATTATGACAACAAGGAAGCCTACCAATCACAACTATAAATATAGAAGTGTTGTTGCTCCTAGCCTTCCACAACCTACAAGGTTGACACCACAACAAGTGGAAGAAAAAATAGCAAAAGGGATTTGTTATGGTTGTGATAGAAAATACACTAAAGATCATAAGTGTGTTGAGAAGAAATTATTTTACATATATTGTGAAGAGAAAGAATAAAAGGAATAAAAAACATCAAAAGAAGAGGATACACACTAGGAACAAAGCCTAGAGAAATAAGAAATGAATCCGACCATATCTTATGATGCATTGGCTCAAATAACCACTCCTCAAATTATCAAGATAAAAGGAAATATCAAGAATAAAAAGGTAATAGTGTTGATTGATTCTGGCAGTACACATAATTTTATTCATTGTAAGATAGCAAAGGAATTGATTTGCTTCCTATATCCAGCACCAAAATGTCAAGTGATGGTTGCAAATGGAAGAACCATAAATTACTATGGAGAGTGGCATAATATCAAGCTATCCATGGGAGAATATGTGTTGAATAGTCCAATTCTTTCCATTCCAATAGGTGGTGTTGATGTTGTAATAGGAGTCCAATGGCTACAATCTTTGGGTACGATAGCTTTTAATTTTCAAGAACTTTTCTTGCAATTTTTTTTAGAAGTAAAGGAAGTCAAATTAAGGGGTATCACAGGGAAACCAGGAAAGATAATCAACTCTAATGGCATGACAAAGCTTCTACACAAAGAACAACGTGGCGTAATTGCAAAATTATGTTCACTAGAGGTTCCCACGTCGAAATCATCTATTTCTCCAAATCTCCAAAGAGTCTTGGAAAATCATTCCAAGGTATTTGAGACTCCCAAAGGCCTCCCACCTATTTGTGATTATGATCATGTTATTCATTTTCTTCCAAGAAGTGTTCCTCCAAACATTACACCTTATAGATATCCCTATGCCCAAAAGAGTGAAATTGAACATATGGTTGCAGAAATGCTAGAGGTTTGTCTAATTCAACCTAGTCAAAGTTCTTTCCCTTCTCCAGTAGTATTGGTACACAAGAAGGATGGATCATAGCGGATGTGTTCATATTATAGGGATCTCAACAAGATCACTATTAAAGACAAATTTCCCATTCCTGTCATTGATGAATTACATGGAGAAATTTACTTTGCCAAGTTGGACCTTTGCTCAGGATATCATCAAATCGAAATAAAGATCGAATACATTCGTAAAAAAACATTCATTTTGGCCTTACCAATGCATCTTCTACATTTCAAGGTTTGATGATATACTAATCTACAACAAGTATTAGAAGGATCATGTTCAACATGTTGACAGAGTGCTCAAACTATTGGAGGAGAAACAATTATATGCAAAAACCTCCAAATATTTTTTCGCAGTACAAGAGGTGGAATATTTGGGTCATATTGTATCTCATGAAGGTGTGAAGTTATACCCTAGAAAAATTAAAGTAATTAAGGAATGGAAAATCCCCACATCCATAAAGCATCTACAAGGATTTCTCGGGTTGACAAGGTATTATTGCAAGTTTGTTAAGAATTATGGGAGAATAGCAGCACCTATAACAACATTACTAAAGAAATATGCATTTTCTTGGACTCTAGAAGCAACAAAAGCCTTTGAACGTCTTAAAGAGACAACGTGCCAAGCACCGATCTTAGTTATGCCAGACTTCACAAAACCTTTATTGTGGAATGTGATGCCACGGGAAATGGAATTGTTGTTGTTTTAATGCAAGAAGAAAGATCCATTGCTTTTGAAAGTCATCCAATAAAAGAAAAGTATTTACACAAAGATATTTATGAGAAGGAAATGTTGGAAATACTACATGCACTTAAGAAATGACGACCTTACCTAACGGGAAGACACTTCAATGTAAAAATAGAACATGATAGTCTTAAATACTTTTTAGAAAAAATATTTTCTTCAAAAGATCAACAAAAATGGGTCACATAGATGTTGGGTTATGACTTTGAAATCATCTAAAACATAGGGAAGCAAAATGTTGTTGTAGATGCACTCTCAAGAAAGGATGAGGATGTGGAATCATTTCCTAGCGCAATTTCTATTATCCAACCATATTGGATAAATGAAGCAAGGGATGAATGGAAGAATGACAAAGAAGTGTGGGCACTCATTCAAAAGTTACAATGAGACCCCAGTACATTTGATACATTTAGCTGGAAAAATGATTCGTTATGGTATGAAGATCGCTTATACCTCTGTCAGAATTACCAACTCAAACAAAAGATTCTTATGGAATTGCACACCTCTCCCTTAGGAGGTCACTTAAGATTTTTAAAAACTTACCATAGTGTTAAGAAGGAATTTTTTTGGAGTGGCCTTCAATCTGATATTCAAAAATTTGTGGCTGAATTTTAGGCTTTCCAACAAAATAAAGTTGAAACAATTAAGACCCCAAGTCTATTACAACCTTTATCCATTCCAAGTCAATGTTGGGAGAAGGTTTCAATCAATTTTATCATAGGTTTATGCAAGTCTGAAGGAAAGAGTGTCATCATGGTGGTAGTTGAAAGACTTACCAAGTATGCACACTTTTGTGCATTATGTCATCCCTTTAAAGCTAGTACAGTTGCTACTGCATTTATGGAAACAATTCAAAAGCTACACGGAAACCCAAAGATTATGGAAATTTTTTGGACAAAATTATTTTCTTGTCTGGGTACTCAGTTAGCTCATAGTTCATGTTATCTTCCTCATTCTGATGGGAAAACTGAGATAGTGAACAAATGTTTGGAAGGATATCTTCATTTCTTTGTATCTGATAAACATACACAATGGGTCAAATGGTTTCCTCTGGTTGAATGGTGGTGCAACACTTCCTTCCATATTGCAACAAAAATGACCCCATTTATGACACTTTATGGATATCATCCACTATCCATCACATCATATTTAAGAGAAAATTCTAAGGTTCAAGAAGAGGAAGATCACATCAAGCATAAATAACAATTTCTCCAACTCTTAAAGGATAACCTCACTTTGGCACATAATAGAATGAAACAACAAGCAGATCAACATTGCAGCGAAAGAAGTTTTGATGTAGGTGATTGGGTATTTCTACGGCTACAACCATATAAACAAAGTCCCTCAAGCAAGGTAAGAAGGATAATAAATTATCACCAAAGTATTATGGTCTGTACAAGGTTTTGCAAAAGATTGGTATTGTGGCATACAAATTGGAACTTCCTACAACTTCTAGAGTGCACCTAGTTTTCCATGTTTCATGCTTAAAGAAGGCTATAGCTGACAAGCTCCCAGTTCAAACAATATTTCCAGAGCTTGATGAGGAAGGAAAAATCATATTGGAACCTGAAGCAGTCGCAGAAACAAGAACTCAACAGCGACAAAATCGATAAATTTCAGAGTATCTCATAAAGTGGAATAACTTACCCGTTGAAGATTCCACATGGGAGGATGAGAATTTTATACAGAAGCATCCAGAACTACTCAAGGGTTGAGGACAACCCTTTTCTGATGGAGAGGGGCATGTTAGGTCCCTATAATACTAGTGTATGCCCTTATTATTATTGTCATTGTAGCCCCTTATTGTTATTTTTGTGCCCATGTTATCCCCATATTGTTATTATTGTGCCCCATAGAAGCCCACTATTGTTATTGTTGTGCCCTTACATTATTATTGTTATGTTGGCATTGACTATATTGTGATCCCCTAGACTCCTATATATAGAAAGGAGGTCTTGTCATTTGTATCATCCAAGAATTGTTCATTTGTTTAATGTAAAGGAGACTTCCACCTCAAAGAGGTTGATTTTGAAGTCGTTGCTCTATCTTTTCTTCTATTTTCTAAGATGGTTGCATAACATGTAAAGACGTAATAATTCAAAATTTGTTTGCCCTTCTCGATGTAGAGCTTTTCAATTAAATGTATGGATTGTTTTTCAAGATTTAGATTCAGCTTCAGTTGGGGTTTAGCCCAAAATGAAGAACGATTTGATTGATGGTAAGATGTTGTTATCAATTATTTATAACTAAATAATTAATAAAACCACACACACACACACACAGATATATATATTATTAATTTTATATTATATAACTTTGTTAAAAATAAAAGAGCATTCCATATACTATTTTTGAGATTTGTTTTGGTGGAGATTGTACACTATGGTGTATGTGAGATTTATTATGTTGTTGAGGTTTTACGTTTTATTTAAGTATGCGTTGATATAATGGTTGTTATTTGGGGCAAGATGAATGCTTTTCACAATGATGTTATGAAGAGATGTAAATGAGTTGATTTATGTGTGGTTTAGTTTTATAGGTTTAAATTTAAATTTTATAAAAGGAAGTGTCAAAAAACATTGGTAAAAAACCATTATTCCATTAAAAAGTAATACTAGCACATCCATATAACTTAAATGGTTGGTAAATACCTATAAGCACCAAGCATCAAAACACTTACTTCATAATAGATTCAACATTGCTAAAATAAAACAAAAAATCATAAAATCTACTTAAATTATAATTAT
>APFE031542438.1:4036-16935 GCA_000404065.3 Pinus taeda | reverse complement strand
TGAGAAATGACCTTTTTTTCGACACATGTTTTTTGGTTAATTTTAATCAAAATCTTGTAGATATTTAAAAAAAATTGAGTTTAAGTTGTTTAATTTGCAAAATTGGAGTTCCCCAATGGGTTTTTCAGGGTCTTGAATCCATTTATGCATTTAAAATATAATTTACACAACAAAGAATCACACTCTTTCTTGAATTGTTTTGGGCAAAATCTATTTTGTATATAATAGACATATATATATTGTATATAAGTTAAAAACTATTATATATATATATATATATATAATAATAATATATAATATACTAATATTATATATATAATATAATATATATAGATAAGATTATTAGTTTTATTAAATTTTGTTATTTTAATTTGTTTTTATCATTTATATGTTTTTAAATTGTGGTTTTGTAAATCATATGTATGTTCTTTAAATAAAAAATATACTAGCAAAATGATGATATTGATTAGTATCTACTAAGATTAAATATGGTCCATTGATATTAAGAATGTAAGAGAATACTCATAATTCTTTATAATTTTATTTATATGTTTGAAAAGCATTAATAGAAGCATTCCAAGATCATTACAACTTTCTTGAGTTAAGTGTGACAATTATTTTGAAATTTAGATATAATCTAAGAATGAGCTAGCCAATCTATGCAGAAAAAAATTCATCTTCAACTTTTTTATTGTAGAATTGAGGCTTCTGTGATCAGTCATATTTATAAGAAGAGCTTCAGCGTAAATCACATGACAAAGACTTTTGTCGACGCGTTTCGAACCAACCAGTGTGGTTCATCGTCAGGACAAGTTGAAGAAACATATCTAGCATAGCATGTTAAATAGACTGTGTAGAGACTCCAACGGTTATATAGCCGTTGGAGTCTCTACACAGTCTATTTAACATGCTATGCTAGATATGTTTCTTCAACTTGTCCTGACGATGAACCACACTGGTTGGTTCGAAACGCGTCGACAAAAGTCTTTGTCATGTGATTTACGTTGAAGCTCTTCTTATAAACTTTTTTATTGTCAAAATGGGGCATACTCTTTTATGATATAGATTTTAGTTTCCTTTTTACCTACCTATGCATAATGATTTGACTATTGAAGTCTACGAAGATGTACATATAGATTTTAGTTTCCTTTTTACCTACTTATGCATAATGATTGGACTATTAAAGTCTACGAAGATGTACATACTCTAACTATCTAAGCTCTTTTATGATATAGATTTTAGTTTCCTTTTTACCTTCCTTTGCAGAATGATTTGACTATTAAACTCTACGAGAATGTACATATAGATTTTAGTTTCCTTTTTACCTACCTATGCATAATGATTTGACTATTGAAGTCTACGAAGATGTACATATAGATTTTAGTTTCCTTTTTACCTACCTATGCATAATGATTTGACTATTAAAGTCTACGAAGATGATTTGACTATTAAAGTCTACGAAGATGTACATACTCTAACTATCTAAGATAAAATATTTTTCATCTTCAACTCTCTTATTGTCACAATGGGGACTTTAGTTTCCTTTTTACCCTTCTTTGCATAATGATTTGACTACTAAAGTATAGGAAGATGTACATACTCTCTCTACCTCCCGCTAGATTTGAACTTATCACCTCTTATAAGGAAGCACATATTCTTAACCATTAGGTCCACTCAAAATGCACTTATATTTTTAATATTAACATTATTATCTCTTCTTTTAACCCCTATGGTCTAGCCAACATTAGACATATTTATACCATTTGGACTTGAGCAACCATTAAGTATCATTTAATGAATTTTTAGGTTGACCACCTATTAAATTGGTCAAACATGTTAAATAATTTTTAATTATATTTTACAAAACAATTTATTAACATTTATCTCTAATACTATATAACAGTAAATTAAAAAATGTTATTAAACCATTAACATTTAACTCTAAAACTATAAATTTAAAGATTTTATTAAACCATGCATTAACTCTAATACTATAAACTTAAAATTTTTATTAAACCATGCCTTATGACATAACAGTTTGATATTTATGATGCAATAAATTCACAACTCTTTCAAATAATGGGTTAACCTTCTTAAAATCAAACTCAATAAAAAAAAATACATCAAAATTACAAAGTCCGTATTAGCCTATCAATACGGTATATTATGTCTACTTTAAATTAAATTACGCTGTATTATTTGCTCTGATTTATTACAACCATTTCCACCGAAAATTTTACTGAAGCGAAAGAATAAATTTACGCAATTATCCATTACGCTTAATAATCATAACCATTCCTCTTCTCTTGCTCTGATTTATTACAAGCATTTGAGAATTTTACTAAAACAAAAGGATAAATTTAAACAATAATCCATTACCCTTAATAATCATAATCATTCTTCTTCCATTGCACGAAAATGCAATCTACGCATACTTGTAAATATTCATCGAGAGGAGAGCCTAAGGCATGCATCGGTCCGATTTTAGTTACCGCCGAAAAATCACACGTATATGTAGTAAAATTGGAGTTCTATCCCCACATATTCTTCAGTAACAATAAAACGATGACAAAGGTAAAATAGAATATCTATCCACACCATTAACTGTAACAATAAAACGATGACAAAGGTAAAATAGAATAATATGTATCCACACCATTACTGTTAATGGGTACCGAGTGCATTGCACCAAGATAATTTGAATTTCCATCGAATGAATACAATGCGCACGATAATTTAGACTTCGATTTAACGAAAAGAAGAAGAGGACAAAATGATAATTTGAATTTCAATTCAATGAAGAGAATAAGAGGAATAGAATAAATATCCTAACCTAATCCAGCACAAAAGGTCCACCATTCAATCAATCAACTGATGTCGGCTGGGTGTTCTTTCTTTCACACCCACCTAATGAAATAATATTTATTCAAAATATAATGGCGAACCATTCAAATCTGTAATATTATAAAAATGTAATACTCACCCACCCAAATTAATAATATTCAGCTTGACTTTGTATCGCTCACAAAGACTTTGCCTTGGTAGTCTCTAAAATATTCAGAGAGCTAATCCCAGGTAGTGTAGCAATTTTGAGTGTAGCGAAGCCTGATTTTTCAAGCAATCCCCTCCACTGTTGCTCGTCCCGCTCCCTTCCCCCGCCAGTATAGGAGATCATAATCAAATCAAAAATCATTTGCACTTCCTGACTTAGGCTGGGCTTATCAGACACTACGGCCTCCACCACTATGAGTCTGCCATTGTCAGGCAATGCCTTATGACAATTCTCAAGGATTTTTACACACCGGTCATCGTCCCAGTTATGGAGTACGTGCTGCTAATTCAGTCAGTGATTCTAAAAATTAAGACCAAACACAGACAAGGCAAGCTCTGGTTGCTAATGAAATCCGATCAAATCTGATATAATAATAAGAGCTTATTTCAAGAGGAAGTTGATTGCTTGCAGTTAAATAATTGACCAATTACCTTGATAAAGACGACATCCGCAGATGGTATGCTCACGAACATGTCACCGCCCAAATGCTCTACGCCTGCAAAGGAAAACAAAAACACATATCATACAGTATTTCAACCGTTTCAGCACCGGGTGGAACATAGAAAATTCATTGAGTATATTAATCAAACACCCAACCAACCTGGAATTGATGGTGCAGCTTCAATCACTTGAGGAAGATCAAAGTTAATCCCATGGATATGGGGATGAGCCTCCACGATCTGTGCTATGGCCGCTCCATTTCCCCCACCCACATCCACAACTCTCAGCTTCTCACCCGCCTCAAAGCCCTGGTAACTACCCACAAACAATTTCATTATAACTTTGGTAAACGACTCCATGCCAGTGTTAAAGACGGCCTTAGAATGGTGATTTTCCCTGGTATAGGCCCATAATTCCTTTCCGTGAGCGATCTGGAAAGCGCCGCCAGCTACACCTGGGCCTTGAAGCACACATTCATGAATATGGTGAAGAGGATTCATGAAAGTCTCATCATTTATCATGAGAAAGAAGGGTACCAAACTAAAAGGGTTTTCATTTTTCTCACCCTGACTAATAAAAAACGTTTTTGTAGTATCCGTAAGAGCATAACGAAAATCGAAGGGGTTATCAGAGGACGTGGTTTGAGACTCGATGAAAATGCCCTGGGTTGACAGGTATCTTAGAATACGGGAAAGGTAATCGAGATGAGGTGTTTGCGAGGGTAGGCGGGCAGCGATTTGGCGGAGCGAAAGAGTATATGACGATTCTGGGCCTGCGGTGACAATAATGTCTGGAATTTTGAGGAGCAGTGCAGATTTGAGAAAGAGGGCAGGAATGGAAGAGAAGATCAAATCTCTCATGGGTGACAGAAACTGTAAATCCTGAGCAGGAGGAGAATGCTGTATTTGGTGATGAAGGTCTTCCATTGAAGGTGATAAATTTCCCACGCAAGGCCGGTTATAAACAACCCGCAGCTCAGTTCTGTAAGAGATGAAGTAAAACAAATGTCGGCAGCGTCGATGAAGGGGATTTAACTCTCAGAAAACATGGACTTCGTTTATGCACCATTGACTTACCGAAAACATGGACTTCGTTTATGCACCATTGATGATGATGATGATAAAACTTACTCTTTTTCTTTATAATGTTATAATAAAAAATTTACTATTTTTTTAACAGCTATCCCAATTAAAAACTTACTTTTAAACGCTATAAAATGAAATAAAAAATTAATGAAATAATGAGTTATATATATATATATATAATATTAAATTTAATTATTATTAAGATAATTAATTAAATTTTGTTTAAATATATTCTTAATACAAATAATTAACACTTGTGAAATCTCTTCGAAATAATTAATAAATATTTGCACTCATTATAAATCTAACTAATCGTTACTACATTTTAATTCTAACCATTCCTTATCAAATTTTAAACTTATTAATAAATATACCAAAGATATTTATTAATAAAACAGTTACACTACAAATTATTATAATCTTCACATTTTTCTTAGCCATATTTTCCAATGAAATGTACAGTTTTTAACGAAATATACATTTGTACCTATTTATATGTTGAGGGACAGAGGGAGAGGAAGTCCGTGAATAAACAGTAAGAGCGAGTGGATAAAGTCCACGTGGCATCTACATCTCGGATCCATCCTCCACGGTCCACCTAGTGAGCAGGCTACACTTATCTAGTTTGGTGTGTAAAGTATCGTACTCTTTTACACACTATCAAAAGTGATCGGTAAAGCTGACGTTGACATGTTAATAAACGTTGTAGCTGATTTTTATATATATTAATATTAACTATGTCAAAAGGATGGCAAAGAAACTAAGAAACTTAATTCTTATTAGTTAGATGTAATAAATGCTAAACCTATCACTTTTCGCTAGGTTCAATATTGGTATAATGGGTTTGACAGTAAAGTATATTGTACTAATAAAAAGTAAACTAGTATTTACACCTAATGTTGCAAAGGAAATCTCGTAAGGCATAGTGTGTGGAAGAATATTGAAATGTGAATGGGCTTTTGTGGGCTTTTTTGAAAGCAAGGGTCGATGATTCCAAGTTTTAATTTGAGGAAGCCATTGCCGAAAACCTTTGAAATGGAATGCAAGTAGCCATAAATATGCATTGAACTTGTTTAGAGACCTTTGTGTGTAGTTGGTAAAAATTTTGTAGTTAAAGGTGAAGAGAAATGAATGAATCCATGCGAACAACAACCGGGTATCCATATTGATTTGGATAGGGTTATTTAAGAAATCATTATTCAAAGGGGAAATTAAATTAATATGAAGATATATTGAAAACATGTATTATATTCATTAAAATCAATTGATTTTGTTAACAAAATATGTTAAAACCCATTGACAGTGAATTGGTTTTGAGGACATAAACTATCAAAATGGTATTGATCTTGAAACATCCTTTTTTAAGTTTGAAATGGAAAACACAAATAGTTGTGAGGACATAAACCATCAAAATGGTATTTGATCTTGAAACATCCTTTTTAAGTTTGAAATGGAAAATACAAATAGTGAATTGTAACATCATTTTTTAAGTTTGAAATGGAAAATACAAATAGTTGTGAGGACATAAACCATCGAAATGGTATTTGATCTTGAAACATCCTTTTTTAAGTTTGAAATAGAAAATACAAATAGTGAATTGTAACAGAAGAGGTTCGAGAAGGAATATAATATTCTAAAGAACATTGTGCTTGTCATTCCATATTTGAAGTTGTATGAAAACATGTTGGAGGCATCGAAGACCTAAAGAAGCAGTGATGGACCTGCAAAATGTATATTTTGTTAGAATTAGTAATATGTAAATCAACTGCGGAAATTTATTAGTAATACTTTGCAGGTGAGTTGTGTTAAAATGAATATGGAATGAATGGAAATGAAGTTACCTTTGCTATGGGGATTTATATATTGTTAGTGGAAGATGCATGGTGAATAACGGCATATTGAACACCATTGGAGGTTAATGCGTAGTTGGAAATGCATATTTTTTGCTTGCCATTCTACTTGTAGTTGCTTAGGTCTGAGTCCATCTGTCTAGTTGCAAAAGAAAGAAAATGTTAGAATGAGATGTATAGATAATATAAAGACATTCTAATATTTGCTTAATTATTAATATTGATTAAAGTTGGTTGTTGTTGAAAGATATGAAAAGTATGTTATGAAATAGAATGAGGTAAATAAATGGAGGAAACCTTTTGGTGATGTTAAAGTATGGGTTGGAGCAGATTATCTGGAGGCGACATTGAACGGAGAATTTCTTCTACGTGTCTTCTGCGAGCAATGTTTTTGTTGTCCTTCATTTTACTGTAATGATCGAAACTGAATGTGGGGCTAATCCGAAGATATTGTAGAGAAGGTACTCCTGAAATAGCTGTGAATGTGATACCTTGACGTTCTATTTTTCCAATGTCAATTGTTGCTTTTGGAAGTGTCATACCCTGAGATTTATGTATGGTTAAAGCCCAAGCCATCTTCAGTGGAATTTGTGTACGCCCATTTCTTTTTACTGTTGGAATAGGCAAGTGAGTGGGGTTTCTTTCATCCCAAGGAGGCCCAATGTATTTGGGAAAATCTACAACAACAAATGTTGGAATTTGTGCTGGTGCAGTTGATTCTTTGTAAAAGATGGTTACAATTTCTCCGAGGGAACCATTAGCAAGTCCGGCTGAAACCCAAAGGTTGGAAGTCAACATAACTTTTTCGCCATTGCATAGTAATACAATTCGCTCAAGTTGCTCGTATTCTGAGGATATGTTGGAATATGTGTTGTCATCTTCAGTAATGGATCTTGCGATAGGAGTGTTTAGAGATTTCATCATTTGCTTATTGTGGACCATTGTTTAAGCATTTGTTGGAAATAGATGCATGGAATCATGGAATGAACATATTTCTTCTTCTGATAAAAAGGAATCTGTGTGTGACATGAGTACGTTGTAGTCATCGATTGTTGGATTTGCATCTCTAATGTTCTGGAGAATGTTCTTGAAAGTAACTTGAGCGATGTTGTCGCCTTGTTGATGAAATATTGTGTCTAATGTGATGACTGTGTTGAAGGTGTTCCACAGTGCGCTTCTGTGGCTCATCCCTGCATATAGAGGTATGTCTTTGATGGGTGGTAGCTGACTAAGATCACCAACCAATATAATGGAACAACCACTGAAAGGAGTGTTTCTTTGGTGTGGAAATGCCTCTCAAAGACGTTCATCAATATGGTTGAGAAGCTTTGGCCCAATGAAGCTCATTTCATCGATTAGTATGTATCTTATATGCCTGAGTTCTTCTTGGAATTTTGCAAGAGCATTACCTTCTAAGGGCATAAGATCCTTTATAGGAAGGTGTAGAGCAGAATGGACTGTCGATGCTTGTATGTTGAAGGCAACAATTCCTATAGGGGCGAGGAGCATGATCGGTGAAGGTTCTGGGCTTGCAAGGCTTATGAGCATATCTTTGATGCAATTGATAAGGAGGGATTTTCCTGTACCAGCAGTGCCTTGTATTATCATTTTCAGAGCGGGTAAATAATCCTTCTTAGCAAAATGATTAGAAATAATGTTTAGAGCTTTTCTTTGCATTGGAGATAATGTAGTAAGGGTCGCCAGGATATGTTGATGTGTTTGAAGAATGCGGTGGATGGAGAGGCTATTCTCAATGAATTGTATGGCATTATTTTGTAGATCCAATGGGGTAGTGGTATGATTCTAGTTATGGGTGTCATCAAAGCCACGAAGACCAAGCATGTCAAGGTCATTTATGAGAAGCTCATTTGTAGGATGTAATTGGGAAAGTAATTCCCATTCATTTATTTCCATGGTGTCTGGAGGATTGGTTTCATGAATAGTTGAAATATCATTTGTGACAGATTCAATATCAGATAGTGTGCGGTGTTGATGCCAAGGTTTGTAGAATGGACAAAATGTTTGCTAATTTGCGATGAATTCTACAGCAGAATCTCCTATACCTTGTACGATATGGTGAAAAGGTTTGTATAGCATAAGTTCAACCTTGCAAAAGTCAACGTAGCAAGGTTCTATTGTGGATGGTATGGAGCAGTAACGTGGTATGACCTGAACAATTGCTTTTGTAGGTCTTTGTTTCCATTTGTTTGTTTTGTGACGAGGATCATCTGACCAAGATCTTGCTAATTCTATTAGTGATGTGGATTCTAGGGTATAAAGGCGTTGGATATATGTATCTATGATGTGTGGGGATGTAGTGGAGGTGGTGTTCGTTTGTGGAAGGTGCATAAGAATTTTTTGGTTTACATTTAAAGAAATGAATGGTCGAGTACATAATGTTAATGGTAATTTTTGCACCATGTGGCAGGTTTCTTGTGCTCCAATGTCACGATGAACAAGGGTTTCTGCAAGAAATTTTCGAAATGCGGATGTTGCTGGGTCAACAATGGGTGAAGCCAGGACAATTCTACGTAGCATGTGGTGGAAGCTTTCAGATTTTTTTTTTCTGCTTTGGATGCATATTTGGCGATATATTTTTGTACAGCATGTATGGAGAGTACTGGTTGGCAGTCAACATTTTCATGCCAAATAGATAGGATGGTAGGGTTATGGCTATTGAGTCTATCGTTGTTGCGAGCAGGGGTGTATGTTTTTTGGCCATTGGAATCAACGAATAAGGCCGATTTTGGATGTAATTCCCATGGTGCTTTATAATGACATTGGAGTGAGGATCCATTTTTTCTTAGGCATGTGCTTTATGAACATTTTGTGTGACGTTCAACACAATTGATGAGTTGTTCATAGTCACTGAAAGGATTGGTTTTCAAGATTTGTGGTGTGGACAATAGACAATGTTCTTCAAGATTTGTCCAAGCAATTGGTTGGTTTGAAATCGAAGGAGTACAAGGGTTCCAAGCAGAAATATATTTGTCGAAGAACTGCCGTGTAATATCAACTACTTCTGTGTCTTCCTAGTTAAGGTTTTCCATATCAGGTGCATTTTCTATCCAAAGGAAACCATGGATGTGCACAGATCCCCTATGTCGCCATTCATACCTATCAAGTATGCGTTTTTTGTAAGATAATTTTGCAATAGGTGAGGAATGTTGTTTCGAGTTTTTGGAAAACAAATGCGGTAGAATGCGTACCTGTACCAGTAATCTTTTGTCTTCAAGTGTTTCTCTAAGATAATCCCACAAAATGCTGTGAATCTATGGTGCATATATAGTGATGTTAAATGTGGGTTAGAGATAATGTTATCATTTCTCCACTTTTGTTGTTTTGCAATATCAGAAGGAAGACATTTGGGCATGATTGCATGAAGATCAGGCCATTTTGTATCAGCTGCACTTAATGTGAAGAAGAACGTCGGGCAATGATTTGAGATATCATGTCTGTTAGTTCATTTTTAGCTTTGTGCCAAAATGATCTTGTTCCATGTAAAGAGTTACTGAATCACATGACTTGCTTTGCCAATTGCTCTTCTAGAAATTGTTCTAATCAGATGTTCAGACCTTGAATAGATATTGGGAAGTTATATGTGATGTTCTTTTTCACAAAAATCGATGGTGTTTCTTGACTGCGATGTCGCATCATGAGATTATATATGTAATAACGAAAGCGTGGGTGCTTTCTAAATTTGTTATCGTAGTAACATATGAGATGAAGTGCATATTCATGTAACTACACTGCTTTCTGTTGGACACCTAATCCTAAAGGGTTAACGTGGAAGCCGAATGGACAAAGCAGTCCAAGAGACCTTGGGATCTGAATCCCAATGGTCACCAAATGTACTATAAATGTATATCAAATTGTTAATAAAATAGCAATGCAAGCTTTATCTTTCCATTCTCTCTCGTTCACCATGTCTGTTTAACATGGTATCAGAGCCATGATGAGTGGCCTGTTTTCCCTGAGCAACTGATCTGAGTTGCCTTGAATAGTGCTGGCCCAGTCTTCACACCTGAAGGAAACGTTTGCTGCCTGAAGACTGCGTACCTGACTCCTCTGCTGGCGCTGTCTGATGTGGTACCTGCCTGAAGACTACGTACCTGACTCCTCTGGCGCTGCTGTCTGACATAACGCCTTGGTGCTTTCAATTGAGACCATCACATTGACAAATCCTGCGGTTCTTCCGTTTCCGTTTCCTTTTTATGCGGATGTTCTTTTTCTGTTTCCATTTTCTGCTGCGGATGTTCTTCTTCTGTTTCCGTTTTCTGCGGATGTTCTCTTCGTTTTGATTAAAATAAAATGTCAGCCTAAATAGGTCAAAGCTCGGAACTGGAATTAATTCTTTGCTTAAGAGGTCTGCAAAGGGACGGAATACATAGGTGGCGGGTGGCTTATGGTTCGGATTTTACCATCCATGGATTATATGTACGAGTGATCTATCATAAATAGATTGTAGCGAACGGTTCATTGTTCGGAGTATTAAATCATCGCCATTAAATCGAGGACATCGATGAGCAACAGAAACGTGTCCAGATGAAGTCGACGCCACGTGGGAAGCAATGCGAAGATAATTGAAGATTGCGAAGATAATTAAAGCCTAGTCGTTTTCTACTTCCTGGACATCGTATTGATTGTGAAGAAAATTGGACCATTATCGCGTGCATTCGTTGGGATAACTCACTGCAGGAGGCTGACCGAAGGCTACGTATTAATTATTTTGTTATCTTGACGGGAAAAGTAGCAGACAGAAAAAGATTATAATCACAGAAGTGTGGAATATTTCATATCAGCGAAAAGGTTATCTATTTGGCTCCTGCAATCATCGAGAAGGATTCGGTTATTTTGATCCATTGTTTTCTACCTTTTGGGAATATTTGGAGACATTGTTTTGCATTGTATTATCTCTGCGATGGATCTTTTGTCAGCCTCATTTCTAGTCTCATACAGAGAGTCCAAACTTCTTCAAATTTGGGGCTAGGGCATCCTGTTCTGCCTTTGAGACATTGATACATGTTGCACATCGAACTAACAATTAAGCGATATTTAGAGAAGATAAAGGCATCAGCGACAACGATATTTGGAGAAGATAAAGGCAAAAATTAGAACGTGAGTTACAGGTCAACTGAGGTATCGAACAACGATCAAGATAAGAAGAATGAGGCTGAAATTATCTGCCTCTTGTCCATCCAGTGCAGTGCGGTAATTGAATGAATGAGATCGGTAATTTCTGGTGGTGTTATTGTGATGTGAACCTACCCATTATGGATTGCAAGTAGAGTTAGCCATGGCATACTCTCTTTTTCAAAATTCGAAGTTCCCTGAGTTCCCATGCACTTGCGTAAATGAATCTTATACGCCTGCGGCTGCACATGCTCCTCTGTTGATATCTATTTGCGTATGCAGTTTCCAAGACCTGAAAATAAATATCAATGCTGTTCGTTGTCTATGTGCCGATGATTGTTCTACATACATTTCTTTGATGAAGAACGAAAAACATGACATTAAATGATTGACACGAGGGGCTTGAAAGTGCGGAAGTGGTATTTTTACCACTGGCTTTATAAATAAATACCGAATTGTACAGGACATTTATCATATTATGAGAACGCAGCAGGCCGATGAACGTTGCTCTGTCTAACCAGCTTATACACAAAGAAATGGAAAATATTGCATCTAGTGATTGGCATGTGATGTACTTCCTCTAAAGGTGTAGAAGTGGCGTTAATATAATAAACACTATCAAATTCCACAACGGCGTTATGAGAAAGAATCCAGCCCTGACACATTGCAAGTCTAACAAGCTAGTAAACCTGCATCCACAATCATTGTTCGTCGAATTTCCTATAGCACGTTTCGGCAAGGTTCTTGAAATGCTTAAATACAGACATGCTTTCTGAGTCGAAGCCTCCTGCAAACTGGTGAACTCGGAAGGCGAATCAGACTCCCTGGAACATTAGGAATTCCCGTGTAACCTCCCTCTCAGAGTCTCCCATCGACTCAACTTCTACAGCTACTGTTAAATTTGCTTTTTGAAGAAAATTAGACATGAAGAAGGAAATTATGAAAGGATAATTTTGAGAGCAAGTCCTTATCATATCAATCTATATCGGACTGACATGAAATGGTTCGCATGAATATATAGCTATAAAGAACAGTCTGTTTAAATGGTGCTGCTGCGTATACACATTGGGTATATCAAAAACTTGTATTCTAAAGTGAATTTGAAGCAATTTTGGAGACATTCTTGAAGCAGTTTCTTGTAGAGATTTTGGAGCAGCTTCTTGTAGAGATTTTGCATGATTTCCATAGCAGTCAGATGCTCTGAAGTTTGAAGTTGAGGACAGCGCTCATCTTCACATTTTTTTTCAGATCTTGTAGTAAGAGTACAATATTATTTTTCTGTTGCTGTTGCCTCAGTTGTGTTTTTTAAGTGACATTGAAGAAAATGGCCAGACTTGA
>APFE031542433.1:14112-26173 GCA_000404065.3 Pinus taeda | reverse complement strand
TTTACCGGATCCTTGCCATCAAACTTCCTCATCTTGCTTTTTCTTGATTTTAGGAGCTCGGTCTTGAAATGACTGTAAATTTATACTTTCAAATCTTTAAGTTTTGAAACTGCAACCAGAAGTAGCCCTATATGTCCTCTTTCCAATGCCACCAGTATGATCCAAATTGGATTCTCCAAGGAAGAGTTATGCCAAATGTCCCACAGTGACCTAATTATAGACTAGTTCAGTAGAGCAAACTTGTGTGACATGCCACGAGTCACTGTTTCAACCGTTTTCTCTAAAAATATATATATGAGAAACTACAGTCCGTCCTCTTTTTGTACCTTCTTACAAAATTTCAATCCGATGCTCAGAGAGGAAGTTATGACAATTTTCCCTAGGTCATCTATTTGGAATGTAATTCAGGTGTCTGCAAAAAAGACCAACTTCCTCAGATCATATCTCTGCAACTATAGTGTAAAAAGCTCTGAAATTTGGAATTGAGGTTCAATGCAATTTATTCTCAAATGGTTTTTTTTTTAGCTTTTGAAACGTCGTAGAAAAGAAGTTATAGCGAAAATGCCACGATCACCTATTTGGAGCAGTGAAACCCTAGAAGCTACATCTCTGATACCAAATGTTATGAAACTAACTCACAAATAGATAGAAAATATAGATGAACACCTTAGAAATAAGCCTCTTCGAGGGGGCAACCTCATTTGCAATACACAAATGAACAATTCTTGGATGATACAAAATTAAAATACCTCCTTTCTATATATAGGAGTCTAAGGGGTCATAATATAATAAGAGCTGACATAACAATAATAATGTAAGGGCATAATAATAACAATAGTGGGCTTCTATAGGGCACAATAGTAACAATATGAGCACTACATGGGTACATCAATATAATAAGGGGGTTTTAATGATAACAAGAAGGGGTTACACTAGTAGTTAGGGGCCTAACATCTACACTGTGGAGAAGCTAAGGCTCATCACAATACTCTCCAAGCCTTCTCTAAGCAACGCCTAGACAAAAGATTGGCTCCCAAAAGCCCATACTATGAGTTATGAGGTTCTATTTATAAAAAGGGTGGGGTGACCCTTGACATTCCCCTTTGACTCTTTGACTACCCTCATGACTCTTTAACTTCTTTATAAATAACTCTTCACATTACATAGTGACTGTTCAAATCCCACTAATGACACTTGGAATTTCACTTACAACATATTTACAATAATATACAATTTCCACATACCCATGTGGGACAGAATACGTTTGAGTCAGCTTGACAAGACAAACACTAAGACTCATGATTTTGGGGAAGATCAACTTATAAACATCTTCTTGATGATCTCCGATGATGAACTGATACTAATCTTGATATTGTGCTATGGTATCCCCATATTGATTGATGATGTCTTTATGGAAATAGACTCTTACCTCAATGGCTTCTAGGTATATGGTTTTGGAACCTTTGTCCAACTAATCTTGAAACATGTGCAACATTGTCTTGAGTGTGGTGGGACCATCAATGTACCTCTGCATGTTTTTTGCACTCAGCTGCAAGTCATCACTGGTGGCCTCATGCATCAACTTCTCCATGTACCTGTCAATATCCAGTTAGACTTGGTTCTTCTGAATGGCTTCAGTGAGTGAACCAATTGAAGGGATTCTGTGTGTCCTCAACATGACATCCAAACTCTTGAAAAATCATGCATAGGAAGCTTCAATGCTATTAATGAGTGGAGGGAATTTCTCATAGTTCTGAATCAACATTTGGATATGTGCTTTGTCCAACTCTACCTACGACTTCATGATCTTGTGTAAGTAATGCATGGCTCCCTTATATCTCATTGTCCATTCCTGAATGTGTGCAATAGCAACATGTATTTCTTTGAGAGTTTGGGAAATCTTGATGCACCACTCCTGATAACCATATAGATGGAAGACCTCCTTATGCATGGTGACAAATCATTCGTACAATTTCTACATGGATTTCTCAAGATTGGATAATTTAGCAAATATTACTTTCCTCGTCTCTACTATAGCGGATCCTGCGGATTGTTCTTCTCTTTGCCTGGTTGCTTGCAAGTAATTTTCCATCCGATCATTCTTTGCTATTAAGAACCTGACACTCAAGCTCGTGGCTTCTGCATAATCCTTAGTGCCATCAACCATGGTAGCTAGATGCTTTCAAACATTTGATATGATCACCCTTTCCTTCATAAATGCAGGTGATGCGTGATCATCCGGGGAATCATTTCTCGGTGCTTGTACAATATTTTGCTGCAACTCATCAAATGATATATTATACTCATTCATCCCCAGATCATCATTAAGGAGGAAAACCTCTCCTTGCTTGCTCGGGACTGGTTCTGATACTAGAGGTGGTGGAGACTACATGCGACCTCAGATACTCTTGGCATGAGGTCGGTGTCTTGGTCCTATGGATCCTGGACCAAATCCATATCCATCTCATCAACCATTTTCTCAATCTATTGAGCAATTTCCTGATCCTACAACTACTCACACTCTTCTTCTTCTACTACCTATTCTGATTCTTCAACACGTATTGGCACAATTTTCTCTGTCATTGCTCCTTTCCCTTCTTCTTGTTCCTATTTCTGCTTCTCTTCCCTCTCTCCTTCTTAGCTCTTGTTCTTTCTTCAACTTCTTATTCATCTCCTACAACTTTTTCTCTGGTTCCTCCAACCGCTACTTCTCGCTCTTCCTTCACTCTACTCTCTTTAAGTGTTGTTGCCTCTTTTCCTCCACTTGCAAAGTTACTCTCTCAAAGAGAGGATCTTATTTGAAAGTTTAGCTTTGTTCGGCCTCTTGGTCTTCATCAATCTTCCTCTTGCCTTTGTCTTGCACCAATTTTCTACTCTCTACTATTGTTGTTGTTGCTTCTTGAGGTGCTGCTTCCTAGAAAGCAACTTTCCATTCTATAACCATGCTAACTGGTTCATTGAGCTTAGAAGAGTTGTAATAATAGCTCCAAGGATCTTCCTTTGCCTAATGAAATGTCCTATGGATCCATGGGTAATACACCTTCACACAGTCATTCTTGCATATATAGTGTGGATCATATGAATTATAGTCCTTGGTGCCAAACTCAAATATTTCTAAGTCCTTGGCTTCAACATCTGCATCCTTTAAGATCTTGATCTCATACAATCTAGTCTGAAAAGGAAGAGCAGGCCATGGTGCCTTCTTCCTCCTCTATAGTCCTGTTGATAACGCTATGGAGATGTGATATGCAACCTCTTGCATGAACAACATAACCACATAAAACCTTGGTTGCACATGCAGAGGCTTCTATCTGCTAAACATCCTCATGAAGGTGCAACCGGGTGAGGCATACCAATCTACAATGATGAGTAGTGCCTCCATCACTTCTTGGGACATGCAAGGTGGATCCTGTTCAAAGATCAACTTGTAAACTAGGATGATGAAGTGATTAGACATTCTCACCATGACTCCTTGGTAGCTGCACTTGGAAAGAAACTTACAATAAATGTTCACAACATTCTTTGATGGTGTCCATGTCTAACCCATGCCAAGAAACTGATGCTGGGCACAAATTGCATCAAGAAGGTATGTGGACATATATAATCTCACTTTCTGATCCTTAGGCAGATTTTGGGCATTAGTTACATGCACTTTTAGCTAAAGAGCCAACAAATTAACCAGTTGAATGACCTTCCGTCATTTTCCAACTGGTCCAACAAAACCATTCAGCTCTACGGAAAGGCCTTTGTGATCTCTTGTACATATAATCGACATGAAAATATGATCAAGATTTGGTAGGCCTATCAGAGTGGCTTAGCCTTGTAAACATGACAGGGTGTGACTATGAACTTTGACGACTCTTTCACCCAACGCTTTATGATGTCTCTAGTGTTCACATTGTTGTGGGGAGCATAGAAAGGTGCATCCATGTGGTCCACCACTGAGGTAAGTGATACATCTCATGATAGTTTTCCGTCCTGAAGGTATCAAGATGTATTCTATTGGCACTGCTCAATGTCATTGTCTCGGGATTTGTATGTGAGACAATCCAGTGAATGATTTCTGCACATAGGAAGGCGAGGTACCTGCATGCAATCTTGTGAAATCTTGACGGTTGGATGTTGACATAGACGTGTCAATATTCCAGATCTTCCTCGAATTTCCCTGCAAAGATGTCCTTGATTTCCTGCTATGTTATCTTCAGGCCCTTATCTATGAAAAATTATGTGTCTACATAGAATGGCAAGTTTACTAACACTTGTTCAACTACATCTCTAGTGCTACTCTCGATCATGTCCTTTGACGCAACTTTCTTGGAAGCCATGTTACCTATACTACTGAAAAGCCACTCAACAACTGATGTACCTAGAGATAGTGAGGACACTCATGGCATGCAAATGTTAGCTTGAAATCAAAAATCACTTTACAGATAGATCATGCAACAAACTGAGCAACTATTGGGAGAGATTGTGCAATACTAACTCTCAGAGGGGATTGACTAGTAGCTGGATCTACATATTGTGTAGTCCCAACTACTAGTGGGAGGTGATGATGATTAGAACTGCAAAATGTGTAGTCCAATGTGGCTTGTTGATGACTAGAATTGCGTAATTCGCAGTTCAATCTGGATTTGATGCTAGCTTGGACTGCACATTGTGTAATCCCAGTGGCAAGGCTCCGAGAATGGCTCCTAGAACTGCATAGTGTGCAGTTGGGTCCAACCTTTGGCATCCTATGCACAATTCGTAGAGGCAAGGCAGAGCCTTCAGATGCAGAAATCTGTATTGCATGCTGGGAGGAGCAAGATCTGGGCCAAGGAAGCCCAAATCTGCCTAAGGGAAATATGAAAATGAGAAGATCTAAAAGTGTAAGTGATGATGAGTGCAGATATGATCGAATGACGATGCATGTAATCAAAACAAGTGTAGGAATTAATCAAAACAAAGAATAATGAATCTTGTGGGGAGAGTTTCCACAACGATGACCATTAGTGAAAAACTGGGTTATACATGCGATTCTTAGGAAAGGAAATGAAAAACTTAAAACAACAGTTATACAAGAAAAAAAAATCAAAATGCCAGTGGTCGTTCAATAAAATAGGTAAAACAACACTCACACAAGCCAAGGGGTCTCGTATGTCAATTTGGCATTTGGTTAGGGTGTGACCTTAAGTTATATTATTATTATTATTATTATAAAAGCTTGGGACTAATTAATGATTTTCATATATTCCATCTATTCATTGCTTTATGTACAATTTTTTCATTAGTCTTTAGTCCCTGTAGTTTTGTGAATTCCATGCCTATTGCGTCCCAATGAAAACTTGCATCTTTCATAAGGAATTATTATGAATCTTACATATTTCTTCTCTTGTTGAAGTGTCATGTTGTTTTGGTATTGGCATGATTCTTGTAAGAGAATTTAATTTTTTGTGTCTTGCAACTTGCTAGAACTATACCTGATAGCTTACAAGGCATGCATAAATGTTGATGGTTAACAAAGAAAATGATGTTTAAAACATAAGAGATGAGATTTTTGGTTTGAATTTTAATGTACTTTATGTAAAGCACTTGTGATGATAAAATTTTCTTTTGGGTGTTCATTGGGTAGGTACAAAACCAATGGAATTGAGTGAGGAAGATATTGTAGAATCAAAAGAGGATCAAGATATATAAGGGACTCCTGGGCAGTTAGCCATAGATTATGAATATGATGTATAGGATGATGATGAAAATAGAGAAAATAATGAACCCTCTATGAATATTAGGTAGGCTCATCATTTTCCTTCCTAGATTTTCAAGGTCGCTCTATTCATATAAACATGATATGGGATGCATATGCTACATCATATGTCTACCGTTTTTAAAATAAAATGCTGCCTTATATTTCTCAAGAAGAAAACTATGTATATATTGTTTTATGCAAGAAGAGTGGTCTGTTTATAGTAGCCACCATGATAAAAATTGTGATAATCCCAGCCACTAAGTATAAGGTACAAAACTTTGTCCTACATGCTACAAAAAATAATAATGTTATGCCTTGAATATGAACTATGAAGAGTGACAAAAGCATAATAAAATCATAGGATTTCCAACATGAATTATTACATTAGGCAGCAAGAACCAATAGTCCAACATCAATAGAGGGTTCATTTTTATCCTTCAGGGTTGGCCCCTAGACATCAACTACAGTTTTTGGATCCATCTGTACCTGCAAATTATGCGTTGTCTTTTCATAAACAATTATACTTTTTAGAGCACACACATGATAAGATGGGAGATTTTTGCCAAAAACTTGTGCTATTTAGAATGCATTTTTAAATTAAATTTGGCCAAGAATGGACATATTAGGATGGGTCTCATTTTCAAGTGAAGAATAAGCTAACCTAATGTGGATTTCCCCTTTAAAATTGTTAAAACACTCATAAACCTAACCCTATTGATAAATATAGAAAATAGGGTGCCCAATGAAAGTTTGGTATTACATCATTAATTCCTCCCTAATCACCATTATTTTTATTTTACATAGAGTATTCCCTTGCTGATAAAATTTAAAGACATAGCTAATTTAATAAAAAAATAGAGCTCAAATAGCTTATAGTAATCATACAATCACCTCAGAAACAATTTTTAGTAAAATTGGACAACATATTAGTTTTCATTCAACCCTACTTGGTTCAAAGGGAGCATATCAACATAAAATTCCTATCCTTGTAGAGAAAGTAGAAAGTTGTATAAGTTAGTCCATATTTTCCAAATCTGCATTGGATATGCGTCAAGAAGGACATAAGTCACTTGAGATGCTATGGAGGAGTGTTCTTTGTGGTTCATGCGATCTCCGCAAAAATGATGCTAAGTGTTCGGTCAAGATGAAAGCTTTCATAGACTTCCTAAAGGTATTAAAGTCTATTGGTTTATAGCATCACAAATCAACTGTGCCAAAGGTGTTTTTTTATGTTCATAAGTTTATTCTAGTTTTAATGAAATATGCCAAAATTTGTTCTCATGGTTTGAAATATTTGCCTTTAAGGAGTGTGATGCACATAACTAGTTTCTACAACCTTACTTCAATGTGACTCATTTACTTAGGCAAGAATCTTAGTGCACAATCACTAAAACGAAATCTAGTAAAGCCATTGAGAAGTTTGGAGCATTGAAATTTAAGGAGAAAAATGTGGACTGAAGACTTGCAAATGAAAACTATTTCAAAAATATGGCATTGGTGCAATGATTAAGACAAATCTACCTCAGTTTCCACAAAGATCTAAGTTTAAGAGAGGTAATGTTCATCCTATATTATACTTTGGGAAACTTTGTTCTAGAAACAATAATATTAGAATAACCATTCTAACATTGGTATTCTCTCTAGTTCAAAATTTCTATTTCATTTTTGGAACATCTTTTTTTGCAATGTAAACAAAGATGCACTACGTATGGGTTCTCTTTGAAGCTAAAAAAGTTGTCTAAACTTGTTCTGTTCTTGAAAGATTCTCGTATTGGTGTCTTTTCATATATTTCAATTTGATTTTATGATTTTCAATAATGATTAATATATGAGAAAGAGTATTATTTCCTTCCATGAATTGAAGATTTTTGTTATCCACAAGGTTTGATTATTTCAATGTTATCTTGTAGTCATATCCTAATATTTTATGTATTGCTTAACTATTTTTACACAGTAAATGTTGGTGCAACAAAGAGCATGTGACTTCCATCCCGACAACATGTAAATGGCCATCTTTTGGTTAGCTATTTGGAGCATTGTAAGAATAGATTGCTATTGAAAACAATAACTATACTTATTTTCTTTTGTCTTTGCAACACCTTGTTGACTGTGTATGCACTATATCTGTGGAAAATTCTTTGCTCTTGAAAATGGTAGGAATAATCCATAATTATCCTTTTACAAGTCTTGGTGGGGAGGTGAACAAATTACAAGTCTTAGTTGATAAATTTATCCCTTCATTGAACAATTCCAAGGTATGAAAAAGTGTTGTTGGGACATTTTAATTTCATTTAAGGTTTTAAATTTAAATTTATTATTGGTTTATACTGAAGAATATGTGCTTGGCAGGCTTCTTTAGATAAGTATCTTCTTGGAGGTTAATTTTTCACTGTTGACTTCCACAAGAATTATACACATTTATCATTTCAAAACAAATGGAGGAATTGGTGTATAAAATCTTTTTGGTGATAAATGAAATGCAATAAGATGTTTCAACATTAGTTAAAGAGTGCACTAGAGAAGACAATATAATACGCACCTTGAGTTAGATATTAGACCTCCTTTTTCAGGTGATTTTCAGCAAGTGATATTTTTGTGCTTACTGCAAGATATGTTTTATTTTCCATTCTTGCAAGGTAGAAATGAGAAATTTGGTATGGACTATGGTGTATAAGAGGACATGTCAAATATTCCATTTAGACTATCACATATTCCCATCACAATTATAAATGTACTTTTCTTTTGATTTCTATTTCATAGTTTCAATCTTAGTGATCACGTGGTTTGAAATTGAAATTTGAAAATTTCATCATCTCCATTTTGTTGTATAACTTATTTTAATTTTTGTCTATTTTGTTGGGAATAATACTGAGAGAGGGGGGTGAATAAGTATTATAAAATCTTTTCCAATAAACACTTGTAGATCTGTGCACCTGCGGAACCAAAAAATAACTTTGCTGCACTATAATTTATCATCTGAGATGAGTGGGTTGCCATCAAGTACAACATATGTATCATAATGCCAACAATCCCCCCCTTTGGACTTGATGGCAACAACAGCCAATCACTCTCCCCCTTTGCCATCAAGGGCAAAGGGGTGGACTACCATACTCCCCCTGAGAACCTACTGAAAACTCTGAACGAGCTCCCCCTTTGTATATGCTCTGTGCTGAAATGCTGTCTGCAAAAAGATGTTCTACAAGAAAGAACATGACTCCATACATTATAAGTGACCTTCCTATCATCAAGACTCATACATACATCCATCTCCCATCCAAGTGGGAATACACAAGATAGACAAAAATCATTCATCCCAGGCATAATGGGAAACCAAAATAGGTCGTTACATGATGTTGATATGAAAAGAAGTACATGACATAGAGACAAGAACAACTATCAGCAAAATCAACCTTCAGACCAACACACATTGATCTACTCCACCAGAAAACTCTTGATAAATCAAACCAAGGACTTCTAAGATAATGCCAACAATGCATTATTAGAAGAATATATGCTCCCCCTGAACCTATGCTAGATGATCTCTAATAGACCCATTTGACCCACATAGACTGGCAAATGTACGTGTATCCACCTGCGTACAACAGACAAGATTCAACAGCAGGATGGTGCATTAGCAACCCCCAGTTTCTGTCTGAGGTATTCAAATATCTCCCTGGGCAATGGTTTGGTGAGTATATCAACAACTTGTTCCTTGGAGGGAACATACTCCAATTTGACCTTTTGTTCCAGCACTTGTTCCCGGAGAAAATGATACTTGATTGGTATGTGCTTGGTCTTTTCATTCATGATTGGGTTCTTTGAAATGCTGATTACACTTGTATTATCACATAAGATGGAGATAGGTGGAGTACAAGTGATTTGAAAATCCTGCAAAGTTTGCATCATCCAAAGGAGTTGTGTGCAACAAGATGCAACAACCACATATTCTGCTTTAGCTGTAGATAAAGCAATCAAACTCTATTTCTTGCTGAACCAAGATACTAATCTGGAACCCATAAAGAATGCACCACCACTAGTGCTTTTTCTGTCATCCACGCTTCCAACCCAATTTGCATCTGTATAAGCATGAAGAGTGAGATCTGTATCTCTAGGATACCATAGACCATAGTTTTGAGTTCCCTGAAGATACTTAAAAATTCGCTTTACTGCCTGAAGATGAGTTTCCTTTCGATTTTCCTGAAATCTTCCAACTATTCCCACTGCATGCATGATGCTTGGTCAGGTTCCTATTAGATAGAGAAGACTACCAATCATAGATCTGTAGGTTGGTTGATGCACTGCTACCGAGTCATCATTTGTGCTGAGGCTGCATCCTGTCACCATCGGGGTACATATAGGTTTTGAATCCTCCATCCCATATTTCTTCAAGATCTGCTTGAGGTACTTGGTTTGAGATAAAAAGATACTGCCTTCATTTTGTTGGATTTGTAAACCAAGAAAATATGTCAGCTCTCCAATCAAGGACATTTCAAATTCTTTCTGCATCACCAAGGCAAAATTTTGACTCATAGCTTCTTCATTGCTGCCAAATATGATATCATCAACCTACACAACAAGTATTAGCAATTTGTCATTTTCAATTTTTATATAAATATTGCTATCTACTAATCCTTTTGAAAATCCTTGTTGATGAAGGTATTTGTCCAGATGATAGTACCAATCCCTTGGAGCCTATTTAAGACCATAGAGAGCCTTCTTAAGTCTGCATACAAGTTTTGGATCATTTCCAAGAATGAATCCATCTGGTTTCTCAATGTACACTTTTTCTTCTAAGTATCCATTTAGAAAGGTAGATTTCACATCCATTTGAAATACTTTGAATTTCTGAAAGCTAGAGAGAGCAAGGAACATTTTGATGGCCTCAAATCTAGCAACGGGAGCAAAAGTTTCTTCAAAGTCTATTCCTTCTTATTGAGCATACCCCTTACAAACAAGTCTGACCTTATTTCTAACAACTTCCCCATTTTCATTCAACTTGTTTTTGAATATCCATTTTGTCCCTATGACATTCTTATCTTTTGGTCTAGGAACCAACTCCCAAGTGTTGTTCCTTTCAATCTGCTCAAGTTCATCATCCATTGCTTTGTCCCAGCATTCATCTTTGCATGCCTCTTTTACATTTTGTGGCTCAGTGGAGGAGAGTAATGCCAAATAGCTTGAAGCTTCTGCTATTGTTCTTCTTGTTTGTATACCAGCCTCTTTTTGCCCTAAAATCTTAGATTCTGGATGATTCTTCTGAACGTACCTGGATTGAGTCTTTTCTTCTATCCTTATCTGTTCTTCTGGTGCCTCATAGGTTTCTTCTTCTTCATCATGAATCTGATTTGATGTTGACGGATAGTCCTATTTATCTTTGAAATTTTCAGATCTTACCTGCCTAGGAGTATTTTCATCTTCATCAACCACTACATCAATACTTTCAACAATTTTTCCAAGCCTTTTATTATAACACTTGTAAGATTTGTTGTGGGGAGAGTAACCAAGGAGAATGCCTTCATCTGCTCTAGGTTCAAACTTGCCAAGATGTTCATTAGTGGTTTTGATATAGCATTTGCTTCCAAAAATTTTGAAATATTTTACCGAAGGAGTCTCACCATACCAGAGCTCATGAGGGGTTTGAGTGCTGTTCACCCAAACGTTTGTTTTGTTGAGAATAACAATTGCAGCAAATGCGGCTTCACCCCAGAAAGTTGCGGGAGTTCCAGAATCATCAAGCATAGCACGAGCCATTTGTTGAACCATTTTGTTCGTCCTTTCCACTACTCCATTTTGCTGAGGAGTCCTCGATGTAGAGAATTTTCTTCTTATTCCATGTTCTTCACAAAAATCGAAAAAATCATTTGAGGTAAACTCCCCACCTCTATCATATCTGAGGCATTTAATTTTGTGATCTGATTCATTTTCAACCAAAGCTTTGAAGGATTTGAATTTTTCGAAGGCTTCATCTTTGTGCTTCATCAGTCCTATCCAAACCATCCTTGAATAGTCGTCAATGAATAATATAAAATATTCTTCTCCCCGAGGCGACCTTTTCCTAGATGGACCACATACATCAGTATGGACAAGCTCAAGTGGCTTGCTAGCTGATCCTTCTTTCTCAGGGAAGTTAGTTATGGTTTGCTTACCAAACTGACATGATTTGCATATTATATTATCTGGAATTCTGATGTCTGGAAGACCACAAACTGCCTGGTATTTGCATGCTTTCCTTATCTATGAGAAGCTTAGATGCCCCAACCTCCGGTGCCATAGCCAATGTTCATCATTCTTGCTCAGATAGCATTGTTGTTGTCCTTCTTTGAATATGTATAAATT
>APFE031542419.1:281619-305715 GCA_000404065.3 Pinus taeda | reverse complement strand
AGACATATGGATCATGGTCTATGAGTTGCAAGGTGCTATTTATGGATGATTGGTCATGTTGGTAAAAATAGATGGACCTCTATTTTTAGACATATGGGCGGAGTCTATTTTTAGATTTCCAGTCAAAAAATAGAACAATGGAATATTATTAGCTCTTAATAATATTTGGACTATAACATTTTCTTATCCTCTTACAACACTTTAGTTCAAGCTACGGATGTGGCACATGCAACTGCCAGAAGGAAATACACTTTTCCTATGGGTTAGTTGAGCTATTGCATGATGGACTTCAGTTAGAACTCAAGTGATTGAGTTTGGTGGAGTTGATTGAGGAGTTGATAGAGTTGTGTTCAGTTTGACTTAGTTGAACTAGTTGTATTTAGTCTAACCACCAAATACACTAGCGATGAGTGGTGTGAATTAATTATTAATTAATTAACTAATTATTAACTCATAAATCAACTAAAAAATACATCAGTTAACTCAGTGCATGGACAGTTCAGTGGAGACAAGTGTTAGAGGTGGGTGAAAGGGTGAGACTACTATTAGTTGTGACTATAGCTGTGCATGACATTTGCACAATAATTGATTGAGATTGCCAATGAGGATTGCGCAGTACAAGCCATGGGAATTTGAACTTGGATCTCATCTATTCTCAACTTGGATTGTGCAGTAGAGGCAGGAAAACAGTGGAGGAAATTTGAACCCATGACTTGTTCAGATCTGAGCTAGTTTTGTGTGTAGCATGTGGAGATAGTACTGAGTACTTGTGAGGAGTATTGTACTATGTATTGTTACATGTTCTCTATCATTATAATATATAGATAGTTGGGGGTTTTCAGCTGTATGCTTTCCCCATTACATACTATGTTGATATGTGTGATTGATGTTTCAATGTGCGCATGCAATTGTTTTTTTTAATTCCAAAAATTGATGATCAATGGTAGAGGAGGTTATGTATTATGCATGTATTCCACAAATAGTGTATAATCAGGATAATATTTGTGAATAAGTGTTATATTATTCAAATTTCTACACGTTCCCAAAAGAACATCTGTTTCTTTTATATTTTGTGTGTTTAATAGTTGTTGTTCCTTTTGGGATGAACAACTGTTGTTTTGTTTTTTAGAAACTGTTGTTATTTTCCAAAAGAATGGTTGTTGTTCCTTTTTACTAACTTTGATACATGTAGTAGCTATTCTCTTAAAAGAATAGTTGCCATTTTTCCAAGTGAGCAAGTGTTGTTCCATCAAACAAACAAGCATTGTTCTGTCCAACATCCAGTTGTTGTTCCATCTAATGAACATTTGATGTTCCTTTCCCAATTGAACATTTTCTATTCCGTTCCCAACTAAGCATTTGTTGTTCCATTCCCGATAGAACATTTGTTGTTCCATTCGTAATAGAACATTTGTTTTTCCATTCCTGATTGAACATTTGTTGTTCTTTTCTGATAAACCGCTTGTCGTTCCTCCTATACAGCCATCCATTTGGCTGGAAATTTGCATCAAAATCTCTTTTAAAAAGCATTCATATTGGTTAGCTTATGATTTATTTTAACTGTTTCCTGATTACCTTTATTTTAATCTGACATGGTTCATCTATTAAATGACTTGCTACATGTATTTCCTTTTGATATATCCTCAATTTTATCCACCACCATATACACATCTTGTTGGTTCTTTCTTTTACACTTTCAAATGGTAGTTACTTTTGGCACAATGCAAGGAAAGCAAGCATATCTTTTGTAGGCATTCTTTTACTTCTTACACCATTCCTGACTCTTGAGGAGTTAGTGAGCCTCCCTCAACTTATAATGTAAAATTGGAAATAGGATAAATCTTTCTCAGAGAGGATAGGAGTTCTTATTACGAGCCAACCTACCATGATCATAAGGACTGAGCACAAGTGACATGTCCATTCTAGCTATCACACAAGGGTAATGGCCTTTCAGACATTATATATGTCTACAGACAAAAGGTCTTATCAAGAGCTGACATCTTCACTTTGTTCTTCCTTAGTAAATGGCATTGTTGTTATCTAGTTACCATTCTAGCATAGTGTTCTCTTTGCAAAAATATGTAAGTAATAATAATAATAAAGGTCACAGGTTGAGGAAACTATCTCATTTTTGGGTTTAAGCGGTGACAATGTCGAGGCTATAGACGTCTGTTGGCAGCAATGGCTCTTCTTGTGGTATTGGAGTAGTATTCTATATTTCCAATTCTTTAGTATGCTAATACTTCCTAGTCAATCAATCCAAAAGGAAAAACCACCATTGAATAATGTTTATACTTCTAAAAGCCGTCATAATTGTCGAAAATCCATTGAATGAATCACTTTAGCATCATCCAATCAGTGACTCCAGCAACCATTATTTTTTTCATGCCTTGTCAGATTTTACTTTATCGATCACAAAAGGTAAATAAATTCTCATAATGAATATTTACATGCTTTATTATTTTTACGATAATCTCTAACCACTCGTATGACTATTAATTTTTTCACTCCACTCCACCTACTGGACTCCTCTAAATACTTCATGCCGTACTAATGATGCCGTGTGTACTTCTCATTTTCCTGTACTCTGAGGATAAGGACGCCCTTTTCTTATAGGAGGGGGAAGTTATAGGCTATGATGATTTGACAAGATATAATTACCCAACTTTGCCATGACTTGCTGATTTGACCAATTACTAGTATTGCATTTATACAAAATATTTTTTTGATTGACTGATCATTATTATTGCATTTATATAAAAATTAATTATGATTGAAACTCTTGCATGCAGATTATTTGTTGTTGTTCAATACTAAAACCATAGAATTAAGGTTATTGCATGCAGAGTAGTGAATTTGTTATAGGAGTGCAACAAGCATGGGGGACAATGCCATTCACAAAAATCCCACACTATTGCAATTAACAAAACAGGCTCGAGCAATTCTCGAATGCGCTTAGTCGATACAATACTTGGTTAGGTTGCAGGGATTTCATAGTGATGTTGCACTATAATTTTTGCAAAAATTATAGAATGGAAACACAATAGTAAAAGGAAGAGCTATAATAGTCTCCGAAGCAGTCATAGTCGAAGTCTCAGGACTTTCGACAGAAGGCATAAAATGGATTGAGAAGCATGTACAATTGCATGAAGCTGTTGAAGTATTCAAAGAACTAGGTGAAGAATTAATACACAAGGGAAAAGGAATTCAACATACATCTTTGAGGGAACCATGGCGAGAATTGGCAATAGTTGTTCATAAATATATCACTTGTGATGGCCAATAGGACGTGGTACGATCTAGATGCCTTAAGATGTTAAAAATACTTAGGCAAAATATTGTAGTTAATTTTCCATTCTTTTTAAACTCTTTACTACATGATGTTGCTAGTAGGGTTAGGAAAGCTAAGAACCTACATGTTACAATTAGCCATCATGGTCTAGTTAAGCTCAATTTCACTCAAGAACTAGCCCAATAGCAATTAACCTAGGACAATTTTGTAAAACCTGTTGTACCCTCTTTAGAAGAAAACCTAGGAAATGCATAGGCATGGGAAATTGTTGAACAAATTGTAGAGAATGTTGACGAACCAGATAATGAACATCAAAATTTAGAGGTACCAATCTCAGGGAGGACACGAAAGAGAAAACATCCTCTTTAGCCTCTGTCCTACAAAACAAAGACATTCTAGGAGGATAAGTTCACAACAAAATATTATAGAATTGAAAGTGGAAGCAGGGTCATCTCATACACCCCCTACAAGTCCACAAAATGTTTTTCCACAAGGTGATGAAGAAGAGGTGGCCTGAATGCTAGAAAAATTGGAGATGTTCTTTGAAGAGGAAAGTCAATTTGGACACTCATAAGATCAAAAATATAGCCCTAGTGAGTCTATCTCTACCAGTAGTTCTCGTCATATAGAAATTTTACCATCGTCTAGAGATATGGAGGATTAATAGGGACAAGGGGGACAAACTTCCTCTATAAATGGAAGTCTTGAGACAAAAACTTATGTAGAAAGAAGCCCTAAACTAGAAGCTAAGTCAGAAGATACTATTTCATTGGAACATGGTCCTAACAACGATATAACCCCTCTTTTTCCCAAAAAAAATATTGTTCTTTCTTCTCCAATCAAACACCTCACTAAGAAGGCAAAGAAAGAAGATGGTGTGAGGATGAATCTATTGAACAAAGAGACTAAGAAATTGAGGAAAAGGTCAGACAATTGAGAAAATGGTTGAAAGAAGAGAGCAAGGCTCACAAGAACAAAGTGGAATTGAAACTTATTGGTACTCAAAGTAAAAGCCTCCTTCAAGCCATGGGTACGCAAATAGAAGACACCCTTGTAAATTCAATTGGAATTCAAACTGAAATGCATCATACTGAAATTGCCAGAACTTACACTGAAGACATTTGCACCCATTTTATGGAGACTCATACAAATTTTTCTCTTTCTATGGATTTTATGGATGTTGATTTTCAAACATATTTTCCAGGAAATTCTCAAATAAACGATTGCATTTCACAGGGAACAGTTGATACAGCAGAAGCTGTTGTTCAGACTGACTTGGTGGTAGCCTATGGTAATGCTGCTTAGACTGAAGACACACCCTTGTATAATTCTTTGGTAAGGTATGCCACTACCCAAAAGTTGTAGAAAGAATTAGCAAAATAAGAGCATACTCTAGCACAATATCAAAGAAAAGTGGTACCCCTGCAAGTACATAAGGATTTATTGAAGAAGTTTGATGAGCTGACTGCAACAAAGGATGAGACTTATGCTAGTCTCAGATCAGACAAGGAAAAACTAAAAGAAGTACAGAGTCAGCTTCAGAGCGCTATGGAGCAAGCTAAAACCATCTGCTCCATTTAATAGTATGCCTTGTATTGTAGGTCACCTGCTACCAATTATGTCCTGTTTTTGCTTGAGAGGTATTTGTTGTTGAAGGTTAAGGCTATCAAGGCTGGTGAACCAATCAAATTTAAATCAACCCCATATTTTATTCAATTCTACCAAGAGTAGGATGACAAGGTGAGGTGTTTTATCTGTGAATTATACTTACACAAATTTTTCCTAGAATATGAAAGGGATGCTAATCCTAGCCCCTTCATTCGAGATGTTCAATTTCAAGCCTTCGTTTCTTTTGCCTATAATCAGATTAAGTGGGCTAAGGCATATAAATTTTTCCAAAAAAGGGAGCATGAATTAGATATTTGGGTTAGGGGAGAACCTATAAAACCCTTACACCTTTTTATACAACATAAACGATTTATGGAGCAACCAAAGGTTGTGGCCTCTTTAGGTCCTCTCCATAAATACTGTTAGGTCCCTATAATACTAGTGTAACCCCTTATTGTTATTAGTACAACCCATTTATTATATTGTTGTTGCCATGTAGTCCCCATATTGTTATTATTGTGCCCTTACATTATTATTGTTATGTCGGAATTGATTATATTATGACCCCTTATACTCCTATATATAGAAAGAGGCTAAATTCTAAGGCATTGATCTCTCTTTTCTATATTTTTGTGAGTTGGTTTCATAACATTTGGTATCAGAGCTTTTGATTCTAGGGTTTTGTTGCTCCAAACAATTCATCTTGGAATTTTCGCTATACTTTTTTTCTATGGTGTTTCAAAAGATAAAAAACAAACCCATTTGAGACGAAATCTCTATGAACCTCGGGTCCAAATTTCAGATCTTGTCATGCTATATTGTTAGAGACCTCATCTGAGGAATTTAGGGTTTTTGCAAGCTCCATAATTCCTTCTCAAACATGTAATAGTGCAATTTTTGCTATAATTGTTTTTTTATAAAGTTTTGGACTTTGAAATCAAAACCCATTTGCGTCGAAAACGTTGCGAAGCTGAGGCTTGAATTTCAGTTATTGTTTCACTATATTTTCAGAGCTATAGTCCAAGGCATTTAGGGTTCTGACAGGCTCCCGAATTACATCCCAAATAGGTGACCTTGGGAAAATCGTCATAACATTCCTTTTGAGCATCATATTGAATATTTAAAGAATTTACAAAAAGAGGATGGACTTTAGTTTTCAATGTATCAATTTCAAATCCTAAGTTTGAAACAATGATATGAGGAACTTCATATAAGTTCTCTCTACTGAACTAGTCTATAATTAGATCATCGTGGGAGATTTGACATAACTCTTTCTTGCAGAATCCAATCTTGATAAGACTTGTGGGGTTAGAAAGAGGACTCAAAGGACTACTGTAGGACATAATTTTAGAACTTGGAGATCTAAAATTACAGAGTTACAGTCATTTGAAGATCGAGCTCCTAAAATCAAGAAAAGGTGATATGAGGATGTTTGATGGCAATGATTTGGTAAATTGGATACTATAGATGGAGCAATATTTTGATCTACATGAGGTGCAACTGTTACAAAAGGTACGTATTGCATCTTCATATTTAGAACTAGATCAATTTTTACAGTATAAAGGGCTTTGTTCTCTTAAACGACTTGTTATGTGATCATTTTTCACGAAGGAAATGATAGCACATTATTAGGATACAAAGAGCAACATATTATTTAGCCAATTGATAAATTTCAAACAAAAGTGTTCAATGGTAGAGAACATTGAGGACTTTCAAAAATTGAATATAAGGGAAAATGATATTCGAGAGAAGTAGAGGATTGATGTCTACATAGGGACTTTAAAGGATAACATTCAACATGAGGTTCATGTTTGGGAACCTGATTCATTGGAGAAGGAATTCAGGTTGGCAAGAAAAGTGGAAAGCAAAATTATGGAAACAAGGAAGTCTACCTCTCACAACAATAGAGATGAAAGTGTTGTTTCTCCTAGCCTTCCACAACCTACAAGGTTGACACCACAACAATTGGAAGAAAAAAGAGAAAAAGAGATTTGTTACAATTGTGATAACAAATACATTAAAGGTCATAAGTGTGCTAAGAATAAATTATTTTACATAGATTATGAAGAGGAGGAAGAAAATGATCAAGAAACATCAAAAGAGGAGGATATACACTAGGATCCAACCCCAGAGAAATAAGAAATGAATCCGACCATATCTTGTAAAGCATTGTCAAGAATTACCACTCCTCAAACTCTCAAGATAGAAGGACATATCAAGAAGAAAAAGGTTCAAGAAGTGAAAGATCACATCGAGAAAGCAGAAATGAATTTGACCATATCTTGTAATTCATTGGCCGGAATTACCACTCCTCAAACTATCAAGATAGAAGGAAATATCAAGAAGAAAAATGTTCAAGAAGTGATAGGTTACATCAATCATCAAGAAATGAATCCGACCATATCTTGTAATGCATTGGAAGAAATTACCACTCCTCAAACTCTCAAGATAGAAGGATATATCAAGAAGAAAAAGATTCAAGCAGTGAAATATTACATCGAGCATCAACAACAAGTTCTCCAACTTCTAAAGGATAATGCCACTTTGGTGCAGAATCGAATGAAACAACAGGAATATCATCATCGCAGTGAAAGAAGTTTTGATGTAGACGACTGGGTATTTTTACGGCTACATCTCAAGTAAGCTATTTATGAGAAGGAAATGTTAGCAATACTACATGCACTTAAGAAATGGCGACCTTACCTAATGGAAAGACACTTAAAGGTAAAAGTGGATCATGATAGTCTTAAATACTTTTTATAACAAATATTATCTTTAGAAGGACAGAAAAATTGGGTCACAAATATGTTGGGTTATGACTTTGAAGTCATCTACAAAAAAGGGAAGAAAAATATTGTTGCAGATGCACTCTCAAGAAAGGATGAGGATGTGGAAGAATTATTTTGTTCTATTTCTATTATCCAACTAGATTGGATAAAAGAAGCAAGGGATGAATGGAAGAAGGACGAAGAAGTGGATCCACTCATTCAAAAGTTGCAGAAGATCCCAGTTCAAACAATATTGACAGAACTTGACGAGGAAGGAAAAATCATATTGGAACCTGGATCAGTCACAGAAACAAGAACTCAAAAGCTATGAAATCGATCAATTTCAGAGTATCTCATCAAGTGGAAGAAATTAGCGCTGAAGATTCCACATGGGAGGACAAGAATTTTATACAGAAGCATTAAGAACTACTCAAGCGTTGACGACAACATTTTTTGAAGGAGAGGGGCATGTTAGGTCCCTATACTACTAATGTAACCCCTTATTGTTATTAGTACAACCCCTTTATTATATTTTTGTTCCCATGTAGTCCCCATATTTTTATTATTGTTCTCATAGAAGCCCACTATTGTTATTATTGTGTCATTACATTATTATTTTTATGTTGACTTTGATTATATTATGACCCCTTAGACTCCTATATATAGAAAGGAGGTCTTGTCATTTGTATCATCCAAGAATTGTTCATTTGTGTAATGTAAAGGAGGTTTCCCCTTTGAAGAGGCTGAATTCTAAGGTGTTTATCTCTCTTTTATACCTTTTTGTGAGCTGGTTTCATAACATTTGGCATGAGAGATTTGGATTCTAGGGTTTCCCTGCTCCAAATAGTTCATCTTGGAATTTTTTCTATACTTTTTTTCTCCGATGTTTCAGAAGCTAAAAAACAAACCCATTTGAGACGAAATCTCTATGAACCTTGGGTCCGAAGTTTAGATCTTTTCTTGCTATATTGTTAGAGACCTCATATGAAGAAGTTAGGGTTTTTGCAAGCTCCTAAATTCCATCTCAAACAAGTAATCGTGGAATTTTCACTATAATTGTTTTTCTATGAAGGTTCAGACTCTGAAATCAAAAACCATTTGAGCCAAAAAAGTGGCGAAGCTCAGGCTTGAATTTCAGACATTGTTTTGCTATATTTTCAGAGATATAGTCCAAGACATTTAGGGTTTTTGCAGGCTCCTAAATTACATCCTAAATAGGTGACCTTGGGAAAATTGTCAAAACATTCTCTTTGAGCATCATATTGAAATTTCGTAAGAATTTACAGAAAGAGGACGAAATTTAGTTTTCTGTGTATCGGTTTCAAGTCCTAATGTTGAAATAGTGACATGTGGAACTTTGTACAAGTTCACTCTACTGAACTAGTCTGTAATCAGGTCATCATGGGAGATTTGACATAAATCTTCCTTGCAGAATCCAATCTTTAGCAGACTTATGGGGCTAGAAAGAGGACTTAGAGGGCTACTGTAGGATGCAATTTTAGAATTGGGAGATATGAAATTATAGAGTTACAGTCGTTTGAAGATCGAGCTCCTAAAATCAAGAAAAGATGATATGAAGAAGTTTGATGGCAAGGATATGGTAAATTGGATACTACAGATGGAGAAATAATTTAATCTACATGAGGTGCAACTGTTACAAAATCATGAGGAACTCTTGACCCTCAGGATTCACTTTCATCCATTAGTTTTCCATTATAATATATGATTCTGTTGGGTGAAAAGGATCAGGACTCTTACCTTGATATTGCATGTTTGCATTAAACAGAGCATATTTTGACATTACAGTAATTCTGTAGTTTTATTATTTCAACTAATGAGAAATAAAAATATTCTCTCTTAATAGTAATTTGAGCTTTCTCTGCATTAACTTCTAGAGGCTTTGGGCCCAGTCGCTAGAAGATTCACTACTCTTTTGTCTCATAATTATTTCCTTGTTTTATGGAAATATTTATTACTTTTCTTTTTCATAGTCCAGTTATTATTTACAGTTTACATTTGCATTTGAAATAGATCCTTAAACATCTTTACTTTAACATATTAAATAGGTGAAATTGTGTCACATATAAATGTTGTTCCTTTAATGAATTGCATAGATTAAGTCAAGTGTTGCAATTGGTTGTTGTTCTTTCCAATTTATTCTAAAGATTGAAGTAGTTACTTGTTGTTCTATTGTTGTAGTATTTCTTTCCATCTACTAGATCAGACAGTAGCCCATTAGATATGGTTTCTTTTAGTGCACATGCTTGAAATCCATTTCCTTTGCAAATCAGTTAGATTGGATCTAGATTTATGATTTGAGTATGTTTTGAGATTTATCCTTTGAGTTGGCTTTGATTGAACTTTGAGAATTAAGGATTTGTTAATTGCAACGATTTGATGAAGTTTTAGACTCATTTAGTTACGTAAAAACCTCTTATCTTTATTGCATAGATAGTGTCGACATCCTTGAAATAAACAGACGAATCCCAAGTTGACAATGTAATGTAGGAATTAAGATTGATTTAAATAGTCATCTTAGTGCACCAATAGGGTACACATAAGAAAAGTATAGGGACTTGGGAAGAATGTTGAAGGTTGATATGGATAAGGTTTGGTAAGGTAGAAACAAAGTTGGCAAATAATTATGATGGTCAAAATTATCTTAGAGAGCACATCCACCTCTTCATGATAGCATGGAAGGAGATTACACTAGAAGAATGGGTGCATGGGTTCATCCATACATTAGAGACAATTCCTCCAAACTGGTACATGGAAACATAACTTTGACATGGTACTACATACTGGGAAGAGATGCTTGATGGGTTTATATTGACATTTAGCTTTGAAGATGATTTTCCATATATAGATTCAGCCTTTCAGATAGTTAAAAAGAATATTTTTGAGAATGACATTCATCTCACTTGGCAGCCTGATTAGGTTGTGCAACTACAAAATGTACTAGAATGCTACAACATCACTGCAGAAGAAGATGAAGACCCTCACAATATTGACATAGCAGAATCTGAAGGCTAACGTGAAGTAAATGGAATTAAGTTAGAAATTTGTGATATAGAAAAGCTATTGAAGACAAAGAAGGTGAATATAGGATTAAAATAGGAGTTGAAGTTTGCAATGATGGGAGATTATTGGGGTGAAGAAACAGTTAGCAAAGTGACAGATCTTCTGCATGAATACCAGGAGTTATTTCCCACTATGTTTTTAGATATGAAGGGAATAGTAGGAGATTTAGGAGTTATGAATATTCCTTTAAAACTTTATGTGAAGCGAGTTAAGCAAAGGCATTATAGAAAAAATCCAAAGTAAAAATAAAAGTGAAGAAAGAACTTGAAAAAAAATAGCAGCTGGAATCATTGAACCTATGGAAGAATTAGAGTGGATAAGTACTATGGTAGTACAAGCAAAGAAAACACAAGAAGAAATCAAAAATTCTGTTGATTTGAGGTAGTTAAATGATGCATGTCGACATGACCCATTCCATACTCCTTTTACTCATGAAGTATTGGAGAATGTAGGAGGTCGGGAATCCTATTCATTTACAAATGTATTTTTAGGATACCATCAAATTATAATTGCACTAGAGGATTGAAATAAGACCACCTTCACTACAAAATGGGGTTCATATCAGTATATAGTGATGCATTTTGGACTGAAGAATGCCCCTGCCATATTTTCAAGTGTTGGTCGCAGCTTTCAAATAATATATTCAGAAGTTTTTAGAAGTATACTTTGATGATTGGATAAGATTTGGGTTATTGAAGAAACATGTTTCGAGAGTAAGACTCATGCTCAACACATGCAGAAAGTATAAAATTTATCTAAATATCAAGAAACATATTTAGTGTACCTTTTGGTATATTGCTAGGATATATTGTTTGCAAGCTAGGATTGATAGTGGATCCTGCGAATATTGATATTATTGTGAATTTTCCTCTGCTAAAGACAATGAGAGAGCTTCACAACACCTTGGGACATACATGATCAAAATATATGCCCATATCAATGCATCTATGGAAAAATTGTTGAAGAAAGATGTAACATTCCTATGGAATGAAAAATTTCAAAAGAGCCTCGACACACTAAAATAAAAGATGGTAACTTCTCCAATACTTATATTCCTAGATTGGAATATGGATTTTCATGTTCATGTGGATGCTTCATGCATAGCTTTAGGATTGGTCTTGGCATAGCCTAGTGAAAGAGAAATTGATCCCCCTATAGCTTTTGCAAGTAGGAAACTATCTAAAGAAGAGAAGAATTATACAACTACATAAAGGGAAGGACTGGATATTGTATATGTTTTACAAAACTTTAGACATTATTTGTTGGGAACAAAATTCAAGATGTTCATAGATCAATCTACACTAAAGTATTTGGTCAATGATCCTGTTTTAGGAGGAAAAATTTGCAAATGGCTATTATTGTTTCAGGAGCATGAATTTGAAGTTGTTGTTAAGCTAGCAAAGCTAAATGTTGGACTTGATCATTTGTCAAGTTTGGAAATAGGAGAATAACCAACAAATATATAGGATAGTCTTCCTGATGTGCAACTGTTTGCGATCAGAATAGCAGATGATCACTTCACTAATATTATTTAGTTATTAAGCACAGGGATGGCCCCTTCAATTTATACTACAGAGCAGAAGAAAGAATTGGTGGTTAAGGCAACATATTTTTCACTAATAGCAAGACATTTGTATAAGATGGGACTAGATGAAATACTATACAGGTATGTCCTTGACCATGAAAGACAAATAATTTTAATAGAAGCTCATAGTGGCATAACTGGTGGACGTTATGTAGGGAAATATATTGCATAGAAAATTTGAAGAGCGGGATTATGGCGGCCTACACTACACAAATATGTAAAAGAGTACTTTTGAGCTTGTGATGTCTTCCAAAGAACAGGAAAGCCATCAAGAAGAGATGAAATGCCACCAGTGACACAAGTAAAATTGCAGGCTTTTGATAAATGGGCTATTGATTTTGTTGGACCTATCAACCCACCTAGAAAAAGGACTGATGCGAGGTATATAATCAATGCGACTGATTATTTGAAGAGGTGGGTGGAAGCATAGCCAGTGAAGGATTACAATTCAGAAACTGTTGTGAAATTCATCTTTGAATACATATTATCCAGTTTTGGATGTCCAAAGATATGGATAAGTGACCAAATATCACATTTCTTGAATAAGACCATTGAAGCATTAAGTTTATCACCAAAAGAGCACTCCTTATCATCCTCAGGCAAATGGAACTATGGAAGCATTCAATAAAATTTTGGAGAATGCACTTACCAAGGTATGTAATGTAAACAGGGATGAATGGGATGTTAGGATTCTAACAGTTTTATGGGCCTATAGAACTACATGCAAAAATTGAAAAGTTAGACACCCTTTAGGTTGGTTTATGGGAAATAAGTTTTGATTCCCATGGAATACATTATTCCTATCCTAGGAATTGCAGCTTTTACAAATATGGCAGACCTTGACATAATGGAAGAAAGGATGCAAGAGTTACTTGCTTTGGAAGAAGACAAGTTTATAGCAACATTTCATCAACAAGTACAAAAATCAAGAGAAAAGGGTTGGCATGATAGTAAAATAAGTTTCATGTAGGAGACCTTGTTCTCCTTTATGACAGTAAGTTTGTGAAATTTATAGGGAAATTCAAAACACACTGGTTAGGCCCATATTTTATTAAGTATATTATTGATGGAGGCGTAGTGCAGTTAGCGAAGTTAAATGGAGAATTTATTTAGGGAAAAGTAAGTGGCTGTAGGTTGAAGTTGTACAAGGACAACCCTAACCCTATATATTTTCCCTAAAGAAGAAAGAAGGAAAGTCTTAGTGTCACATGCCATTGAAAGTGGGCATTGGACTATAAACTATGTTGCAATGAGAGCTTTGATGAAGAAAGTACTTCCTATAGTCAGGAATATGTCAAAGTTTGCAAGAAGCCACGATGTAAGACAGAGGTGCACTACAATATAGGATGTTTCGAAGTTCACCGGAAAGTAGAAATATGACCGTTAAAGGGGAAAAGACATGCACAAAGTTGCATTTAAGATGACATATTTGCAGAATAAAAGGATAGATACGCATTTAGTGAAGAAATCTCAACATAATTGAGATAAATTTAAATATAATGATGAGGTTCGAAGACTGGAATTGTTAGATTAAGAAATTTTATGAATCGAGAGATCACATGATTATAGTGTGAAGAAGTTGTACGGGGCTCTGCTGTGTATGTCATATGAATGATCTTGGGAGGAGATTGTGCATAATTTTCATGAGCAGGGATTGTCTAGAGTCATGGAAGTCATACATATGTCTATGCCAGTAGTTGAAACACCCACAATAGCATCACCCATAGTAGCAGCATTGTCTCCATAGAAACAATGGCAATAACCAAGGACGAAGAAAACCAAGGAACAAAGAACCAAGAAAAAACAAGACAAGAATCATGCCAAACCTCTGAAACCTCAGAAGAAACCAAAGAAGGTTAATATTGATTACGAATAAGTGAAGGAAATACAAGTGGAGGAAGGTGGCGAAACATTCATCTCACCTCTAACCTCATACATCCTACCGAGGAGGCCAAATGCCAAACTAGTAAAGGATTCTAAAGATGCAAAGTAGGGGACATGCAGACCACTATTGTCGAACATTGTGCTGTTTTGACCAGAGATTTTAGGGAGAATCCCATAGCTCATATTTACAGACTATTATTTTAATGATTGCAAGAAGTATCCTAAGTTTGCACCATATAGGTACTTGCAGCAAGTTCACTGCCTATAAAGTGGAGTGATGAGATTAGAACCACAACAGTGGGGAATGGATTGGTGCAGTCAGGACTGCTCAACATGCTGAATGTGTCACACTTTGACAGAAGTTCAAAAAAAAATCATGTGTGCAACAATTATTGGTAGTAATACATGATGTAAACCTGTGGATGGGGAATAAAATCCCCATAGAATAAATGTTTATCAAAAGGATCACTAGATTACCTTACCATGGAGGAAACATGCGGAAGGGTTTGTGGGAAAGGATAAGTGTCATGCTTTGGGGGATAATATGAAGAATAAGCACGGGGTAATCAAAGAAAATAGGGGCTATGAAATAAACTCAATGAGTGACCAACAAGTCTGCTTCAATGCACATATTATGGATGGAAAGATCATGAGGAAGTGTCGCACAAATGAAGTTCCTACATCGATTGTGTCTTTAGCCCCAGAGTGTGCAAATGGAGTCAACTATAACTGGGTTGGATACTTATGCAAGGAATTCTAGGATGACTACCAATGAGGACTAGGAGAAAGGTACATCTTTCCATTACACCTGGTTAATATTTAGCATATCTATGTTGGCATGGAAGGAGACAGAGACTACATAGTTTCCTTCGATAAAAGCAGATGCATGTGAGGTCACGAGGTATGCTTCGTTGTGGCATACCACTCAAGAATTGCGAGTACAAGAGAATAGAATATCCTTCATATTATATCAAATGGATCTACACATGTTAGTAAACCAATATCTGTGCCTTTCACCGAGTTTGCACAAACAATACAACCCTGTGGTGAGGTTCAAGGCAGATTGTCATAAATTGTACATACAGTTCTACAGAGACATGAAAATGGGATGGCATGCATTGCCATATATGGTCAAAGAGGATGATATGGTATAAGTAATACAGACATGGCCCACATAATGGATGACTCCACTGGAGAAAGAAGGAGAGCACAACAGAAGAAGAAGAGTTGGACACTTCGCACAATGGCGAAGCCAATGGAAAAGACAAGGAGAAGGAAATAGAAGAAGAGGAATAGAAAGAAGAACACAATGAAGAAGAACCCCATGAAGATGAACACCATGATGAGGATCCTCAAGGAGGCAAGGATACGACTAAGGAGGCGAAAAAGGTAGAAACAAAGAAAATAGTTGCAGAGAAAAGAAAGAGATAAGGTGAATCTTCCATTAAGAGTAGAAATAATCATAAGGTAGATAAAAAAAAAAAAATCACACCAATCATTCTGACAGGAGGTGACCTGGATCAAATCAGAGACAAGGTTCAAGATGTAACAATGGAATCCTGGTATAGGGTGGAAGATCATAATGGCAAGCTTATGACAGGTGTGCAATAGAGTACTGTAGAGCTAAAGATTTGGGAGCAAACATATAGACCACCAACGCAGATAGGCGAAGAACTCCATCGAGAAATACTGATATAAACAACATTTGGGATGAGGATAATGAAGATACCTATTTGAGCTCTATAGTTCAACTCCGCTGAGGTCAAGCAACAAGAAAAGGGATGGGACCATGTCAATATGAACATCGCAACATTTTTGACCCCAGTCCTACATGAATTGCATCAAGGTATCACAAATGAGCTCAAGGATCTTCTAAATCACACCTCAATATTAAAATTTTAGATAGAAAAAGAGTGTGTTGCATTGAAGAAACACCTCGACCATGTCATCAAGGACAAGGAACATGTAGAGCTACATCAACAAAGACTAAAAGAGGTTGTCGAAGCCACTTGTAGGGAAGTTTTGGACATGTATGTCTGTGAGGATGAGTCAGTAGATGACAAGGTCACGAAGCTTGGCCTTGCAGTCAAGGAGAAGAAGGATAAAATTTCTGTGGTGCACTTCAAATATGAGACATAGATCAGTGAGCTGCAAATGAAGTTGTAGCCAACTATGCCACAAGAAGTGCATGAGTAAAGGGAGATTAACTTAAAGAGTGGGATGGCCAGCATAAAAATTTGGACTTCAATGTAGGAAGATCCAAATGTTCAAAAACTGTAGGAGGAAATGCAGCTAAAGTAACATCAATTGGAGGAAAGTCAAGTAGTTGTGATGACTTTGCCAATGTTGGAGAGGTTCGCTAAAATTAATGAGTAAAATGAGTTGCAGAATAAAATTGAAGAGTTGAAGAAGAAGGAGCATAGTTTGATAGAAATAACTTAGCCTTGGTAGGATGAGGCCCTCCAGCTATCATAGGAAGTGGATGAAAATATTTAGCAACTATGGCAAAGGGAGACAAAATTCGAAAAGAATGTTGTCAAACATGTCATAGAAGCACTATTAGATGAAGTGCGCAGCAAGGAAAAGTTGTTGGCAAAGATTCTGCAACAATTCAACAAGGCATACAATAGAATTACAAGTAAGATTAGAGGAAAATTAGCTGAGTGACTCACGAAGAGTCACATGTGGCTGTTGGGGGCTTGTTGGGTGCAACCCAACTTGGCCAGATTTTGGGCAATAAATCTGAATTTTGTGGGTAAAGCATGCCACAGAGAAATGAAGCACAACGAGGACCATGCAACAAAGTCACCGCACATTATAGGGGCTTCACGGCAAAGCCCCTCAGTTTTTGTAAAAGCATATAATATTGTAAAAGTTGAATGGTGTTGGACCATAGTCCCTTGTATTCTGGAAACCATGATATTGGGTCCATGGTAATGTAGTGATGTAATCCCTTAATGTAATAGTATATATAGGGATGAATAATAAAGAAGGAAGGCATGATTGAGTCCAAATCTATGTTTATGGTTGCCTCTTGGTGATCTATACTACCGAGAAAGGGGTGAGGCTACAAAACTGTGTGCGCAGAGGCCTGGGTCTGCAACTTATTGTGCAGACAACCTACAGTTATGTGCACAAGTGAAGAACTGTTTGTTGTACCAAGTTCTCTATTATAAGAAACAGTTCTTGTGGTCACAATCCCACATTGAGATGAACCATGGTATAATATGTGTTTTCATGTGTTAATTTGCCTATTATCTACACTTTATTTTAGAATTGTGAAGTTTATGGATGTTTTATATTAAATGATGAATGTAATTCTGCAAAGTAATATGTAAGTGCGAAGTAGTTCATGAATGTGAAGTAATTTATAAGTGTTAGAGCATAAGAAAATACAAAATTTCCACGTCACAGTATCCCTCAAGGCTATAGAAACTTGGTTCAACAACCTCCTATAGTCACTTCGGGTGAGACTGTGACTTGCTTGTAAGTCATTATCGAAAGGGCTAGTGATTGAGGGTTTTATTGGTGCGAAGTAAAGAACCGAACCTAGGTCAGCCCAACCTAAGCCAACACCCTTCATTGCAAGGCCAAGATTCGCGACCTTGTCTTCTACTGGCTCTTCCTCTCAGACATCAAGGCTTGAAATTTCTCTACATGTTGCTTCCACTACCTCCTAGATCTTCTAATGCCGTTGTGATACTTGGTCCCTTTCTTGAACCACCTACTTGAGCTTCTACCAAAGGCCAACTCGCTCTTTTTCAACTTGAATATTTATTTGTGAGGTGTGTTGTTCCCGTAGCCTTAGCTCTTCTATAATTTCCAAGTGCAACTTGTGTAATATTTTCAATAACACTGGTGTGATGTTCATATTGACATGCTTCCATTACTTAGCCTATTGCTGTAGTTTTCCATAGTCAAAATGAATGGCTCCTACAGGTATCTGTGCTATTGGGTGCAAGAATTACACTTAAGAAAACTCCTCAATACTTAAATTGTCAACCTGGGGTATACGTAAACTTAGAGACAAAGCACAGGCAATGCTAGAGATGGTATGAATATTTCCAATATAAACCCCTACTTTCCTTAAAGGAAAGATTGCATAATCAAACTAAAAAGAGAAAAAGGCAACTTGAACCATCAAAATAATCTAAGACTGGAACAAGGAAGAATGCATTTGCAAAAGGGATTTAGAAATAAAGGGGCAATTGATCTAGCTAACTATTGATTAACTACTGTGTGTGTGATTTTCTTTAGCAGAGACACTTAGCAGTCTCATTAGATGGGCCCTTCAAACCTTCTTATTCAGAGATTTCCTTCTTGCACTAATCTATTCTGCACTATCGCAGTCTACTTGCACTAGTGTAGGAATAAAGATTTATGCAGAGGGTATAAATGGTGTCTTTACTAAAATCGGTTTACTTCTTGAAAGGGTTTGAACTTTTTTAGGTTTAGAGAACTCAGATCCCGTGGCAAGAAACTAGTTCTTGCACTAGATTAGAGCTTCTTGCACTTAGCATTTAATTCTTAAAATAAGTGCTATTATACTGTGAAATCAAATTGCACACATAAAAATGAATATTCTAATTTTGACAGAGTGCATAAATAAAGAAACAATCCATATAAATTTATCCTATCATAAAGTGTTTAATGAAAGCAAGAAAATTGTGGGAAGTAAACTAGAAAGGCTTGTTGCATCAAACTAATGTGCATTGGTGCAGGTTCATTTCTCCTGCTTGGACCAGGCGGGGAAAACCAAACAGAACTGTAGAAAAGGAATAGCACACCAACGTGCATTTATGTAGGTTTATTTCTCCTGCTTGGACCAAGAGGGAAAACCAATCCGAAATTAGGTGCAGAAAAAGGAATAGCACACCAACATGCACTAGTGCAGGTTTATTTCTCCTGCTTAGACCAGGCGGGGAAACCAATTTGAAATCAGCTGCAGGAAAAGGAAATTTAACTACTTCACAAAACGGATCCACTTTCACTCAGACAGGAATACATGTGCTTGAAATAAATCAAACTTGGCAATATAAACATAAATTACAAGAAACAGGAAATAGGTTAAACGTGTTGGGTTGGCTGAGCCCTAGCCAACTAGTGCATTTCCCTTTCAAATAGAAATGTTGCTTAGTACTTTATCAATTCATCAGCTTTAAAACATAGAAATACGATTTATAAAACATGAGGCAGAGCTCCCTTTCTATTAATTCACTGAGGCAAATACATGCGTGAACACATAGTCCAGCCCAGATTCGAGCGATAACAAAGTACAAGCTTGTTACCACCTCTCTAACTGTGTCTCTATTCTATAAAAACTTCTATCAAAAAATTATTTCATCCTATTTAAATTCTTCATTATATAGATCTTTGGCCGATGGCCAAAAAGATCGTTTAACCAATTACATAACCATATGTAGAATTTAGCTTCTCGGCCTTTAAAATTAGATAGTTCAACAAAACTGGCTGTAGCCAATCTCCAGCTGTTCATTCTTCATAAATTTGATCTTGGCTGCCTTTGGGTCAATCTTGCTATCATGGCTGGAGCTGCTCAAAATGAGGTGGTTATCAAGGAGCTTCGAATCTACTGCAGGGATTTGTTGCGCTGGCACTGGTGCAGGATCCAATCTTGCACTAAGATCAGTGGTCACGGTAAGTACTCTGACTACCAAATAAACATTGGAGATATCGATAAGTTTCAAAGATTGATTATAAGCAAGAAATCATGTAATAAATAATTAACTAATCCTAAGTTGAGTTAGAAATATGAAATATAAAGGACATATGAAATATGTCATCATTCTTGGATTAGTGCAAGATGAGGGTGTATAAGAGAGGTAAAACAATGGTAAATGGTTATAATTTAGGAAAGGGAAAATGGAAAAAAGAGAGCAAATTAGGGGGCTAACATGTGCTAACCTCACTGCAAGCATAGTATGTATCTTCCTTTCTACTCCAACCCTTTCCTCTATATGAATTGGTTGTCTGACCATTTGCTCCAGTATCTTGAATTTTACGATCCAATCCTCGATACTGGTTAGAAGTATGCTATAGTGATATTCTATTTTGTTCTAGGATTTAGTTGTCACCTCCTAAATCCTCTCTCCGATCTACACCAGGTCCCCATCAGTAAGGACCATTGGTGTGTTATACTTCATTTTATTTCCCTTCTACTTTTTCTTTATCTTTGTCACAGCTTTGCCTTGTGATTTTCTCTTTTCTGGGGAAGCTTGTTTTGTTTCTTCCTTTTTAGCCTCCTTGTTCTACTTATCTCCCTTAGGAGGATCCAAGAGACCCTCATCATGTTGCTCCTCTTCCTTGGATTCTTACTCATCCTTATCTTTATCCTTTCGAATTGGTTCACCATGCTATGAGGTGTCCTCTTTGGTCGCACTATCTTCTGCCTCTGCCTCTGCTTCCGGTGTAGTCATCCATTCTACTGGCCACTGCTTTACTATTTCCAGGAGATCATATTTTGTTACCAAATATGGTTAGGGATGCCATTTCTTCTTTATGTCTCTTCGAGGATGTATATCTTCTTTATGGAAATTGGCCTTAAACATTGCAACAGTTATATACTATTCGTATAGGATCAGAGACAAGCGAGGGTGTTGTTTCAACAACATATACAAATACATGTGATATAACACAAAAAACATCATGTTCTCCATTTCTCATGAAGCTTGGGCGGTAAACCATAGTGAGGCATACCATGCGACTTTATAGACATCCAATGCTACCAGGGAGAATTGTGAATCCTCTGGCTTGATCCATGCTAACATTGAAATAATAAAAAAGAACTACACATAATGGAACGTTGTACCTTTCTACTAGACCTCACAGCATTCATCTAGAAATTCCTTCCATAGCTAGTCAACCCAGTTCTACTAAACCCTATTGGCACACTATGCAACTAATGAAACCATTGACACAGGATATTGATTCCCTTGAAACTTTATCATCATCTTCCTAGCCAATATGTGAGTTGCAAAGTGAAATTCCTGGTCACTAATTCAATTGATGTCATATCCCCTTTTTCCTTTTTCTAGCCCACACTTATTCCTCATATTATCTATTATAGCACAGGCCTAATCTTTTCCAACAAACTCCTCCATGGTGTTCTTCCCTTGGTATGGTAGTATCGTGATACTCCATATCAACATTGGGTCTATAGGGATCTTATTCCCCATCCATAATCCTCCATTGTGCACCACCACGATAAATTGTGACACACACCCTCTGCTCCTTGAACTTCTGCTGAAGTGAGGCACATTTAACATATTTAGTAGTCGTAACTGCACTGGCCCATTTTCCCACTACTATGGTTCTATACTTGTCACTTTGCTATCTGGGTAGTGCACCTATTTCAAATATCGGTCTAGTATGAACTAAGGGTACTTCTTCCTGTCGTTAAAGTCATAATTTGCAAACTTCAACTACAAAATTTTTGCTAAAAATTCTCCTGAAAATGGTACTGCTTCCAGAAACAAGTGTGTATAGGTGCCATACTTCACATGCTTTGATTAATTTATAGGTTTTGCATTTGGTTTCCTCGGCGAGATGTATGGTGGTAGAGGTGAAAATTCTATGCCACCTATTTCCATCTACACCTCCTCTAATTCTCCTTCACTACCTTTGACTTGCTTGGGTTGTGGTTGAGGCTTGATAGGTTTCTTGTCATGTTTATTTTTGTTTCTTTATTCCTTGGTTGGTTTCTCTCTTGGAGATCTTTGTTATTTTTGTGTTGATGTTGCTGTGGTTGATGCTACTATAGGCAATGCTACTATGAGGATCTCAGCTAATGTTGTGGGCATACCAAAAACTTCCATGATTCTAGATAATCCTTTCTCATGAAAATTATGCATAATTTCTTCCCAAGAACACTTAGATGACATACAATAGCTAAAACTTATGAAATTTCTTCACACTCTCAAGACTCGAATTTAGCAAAGTGTGTGATTTGGGAGGGAGGGAACTTTTTATAACAAGTTTAAAATTTGAACCCCATTATTAGATCAGAATTTGTTCAAATTTTGATTCGATTTTGTTCATTAACTGCATATCCATCCTTAGAGCTTATCAACATGTCCTCATAAAAGCAACTTTCCACGTAATTTTCCCTTTTAATAGTCATATTTTTTATTACGGTGAACTTTGACATAGCCATATTGTAGTGAACATCCCTTCTTATATCGCAGCTCCTACAAACTTCTACATACTTCAAATTGTAGCAAAGTAACTTCCTGCAACGAAGCTCTTTCTGAAGCATAGTTTATAGTCCAGTGCCCACTTTAAACTGCAGGTGCCACTAATATTTTTCTCCTTTCTTCTTTTGAGTGAAGTTGTAAGGTTGGGGCTGTCCCTATTTTTTCTGGGAAAACTAGTATTCCTAAAGAATGCTAGCCATCTAGGTTTGGCAGCTACCCTAGAAACAATAGTTTAAAGAAATTCAATAATTTCTTCTGTGTAACAGATAAGAGAAAGATAATGGAACCAACCTGGAACTTCCACTTAATCCCTTGCTTAATCTCTCTCCCCTTTGACAGATCCTGCAACTCCTCCCCATACTTAACACACTTGGAGTGTGCCTGCACAAGTACAACAACAAGGAACCATCAAAGCATCATGATCTATTACAACATAAACATTACAGAATCAGATATATAATGAACAAATGATAGCATTCGCAAATGATAACATTCACAATTGCATAATCATCTGGAACAAAACTTGAAGAAATTTATTAATAGTAGGGATAATTACATCTGAGTTGTCTGATCCAGCATCATCCTCCCAGCTTCAATCCCTCTTCACCTCATGAAATAGCAAGATCACTCCAACAACACAATGCTCTTTCCTCAATTACAAACTATCAATACTTCCTTGCAATTCACAATATTCCAGCCTCTAGATCTCTTAGATGAGGGATCCATTTATAGATGTTTGCAAGGGTGTGAGTCATCCCTGGGGTTTGATTAGTGTCATTCCACTTGTTACAATGGGTTCCACAAGAGAAGGGATTGGAGATTTCTTATATCCCTTATTCATCCTTGGGAAAATTCAGAGAGGCAAGTGGCATTGGAGAAAGTTTTGGAAGATTTCATGAACAATCAATTGACAAATGTCGCAGATATTTGTCCATCCTCACCCATCACACCCTATAGAAGGACTAAACCGTATTCATCACACCTTGGCAATGTACCACATAGTATGCATCACACTTTGCCAGTGGAGCAGTCAGCATGGTTCAATTTAGGCAATTTCTAGATGGTTCCTCAGATGGAACTTTTGGGGAGTGATGTATTTAGATGACTATGTTCCTTTAGGGTATGAAACAACTCTTTTAGGGGTTGATGAGCCCTAATACATCGACATATAAGTTTGGGGTTGATGTGCCCAAATATGTCTATAACAGTTGCCCCCTAAAGCATGAGGTCGTAAACATTCATGTTGGGTGAAATGCTTTATCAAGAGGATCCGAAGTTTCATACTGGAAGGTGACCTACATAAGTTACAATACAATACATTATCATAATATGATTTTCATGAACCAGCTGAGGGAGGAATTCCCATGCTCAACTTTATAAATTTCATTTCATGTACATAGATTAGATAGTTGTCTGCAGATACAGGCTGGTGATTCTTCAGATATAGAGTCATCATCCATGGTTAGGATGACCATCTGTGTAGAGCCATTGTACATTTGATGTTTTTATATTGCTGAATATATCACAGCTCGAATGGATGAAACTAGATCCGGGGTCTTCAAAATCATCCAATCTTTGCTTGATGTATAAGTCAATCCATGTGAAGGGATATTCTGAAGTGGAACATGGAAAAAAATCACCTGATTACTAGCCAATGTTGTGAGCTAT
>APFE031542419.1:188681-273651 GCA_000404065.3 Pinus taeda | reverse complement strand
TTTGTGCATGATTTTCGCACATGTTTTTTGGACGCGATGGTTTTCGATCCATGGTATTGGATGTGATGGTTTTTTGGTCCATGGTATTAGACGTGATGGTTTTTCGATCCATGGTATTTGATGCTTCGGCATGTATAAATATGTATTGTAACATTGAAAGGAACATAATTAAAAAAATCAAGCTGGTAGTCCCAGTTTTGGGATCTAGTGGGAAATCTATGTGTATATGTGTTTTATGTGTTATGCCCTCGCGTTTTTATTTTTCATGTGATTTATAATTCGTATGTAGGCAATTTTTGTATGGGGTTAAAACCTACAACTGTCGATATAGATGGACCATTTAGGGATGGTGATTGACTTGGAACTATATTTGTACTGAGAAATGAGATTTGGTCAACGGTGACAATCTTGCCTTCATGCGGAAAACACATCACTCAAAAAGGTGTTGAAACAATAGCTTCCATGTTATAAACATAGTCACGCCCAAGAAGTAAATTGTAATCTAACGTCCCTGGAACTACCATTATGTTCAGATAAATGGTTTTCCTTCCCAAAGTAATAGGTAACTTAGGAAGGATCCGTAATGGTTGACTGGTTCCTCTGTTAAAGCCTAACAAATTCTGCATAATAGGGACAAGTGGTGGCAAACCAAGTGCTTTCCAATCAGTTGAGGAAAGGATGCTCACTGATGCACCTTCATCTATAATAGCACCAGACACAATCATTTTACAAACTTGTACTATGATTTGGAAAGGCACATAAGAAGGAAGGTGGGATCTTGCTAGTCGATTCCAATCAAAGGAAGTGACTAGACTACTTGGAGGCGGTACCGAAGAAACAAGAGAATTAACCCTTTGTGTTATGAGAACTAGAGGACTTTCATCCTATCTTGATCGAAGAGGTGGATTTCCCCCAAGTTCATTAGGATCTGAATTAACGAAAAGAACTTGAACGATATCATTTTCACACTCTTCAGGAAAGGTACGATTAGCTGAAGGTGAAATTGGGTCACTGTTACCTCAACCTGTTGATTTTGGTCGGGTATAGACTCATAGGATTCACTTTTAGTGAGAGTGGTTTTGAACAACGCTTGATTTAAGTTAGTCAATTCTTCAACTAGTGAAGGAGTTAGGGAGAGTTTCCTATAACTAGATGGAAGTCGTTGCGGTGAAGCAGGACGGTTATCCAACACTCTTTTGGCTTCATCAAAAAAGGGACAAAGGTGAAGGGAATGATTGCCTTCACATAACCTACATGGAATCCTAAGTTTTCCTTTTTGTCCATGAACTTTACTTTCACTAGTTGATGGAGAGTTACTAACATGCTCTCCAGAGGTTGATGACATGGGATGGTGTGAATGGGAAGAACATTCTTTCAAGATCTGAGGAAAGCAAGGAAAATTTCAATGAAAATGGTCTCCCGCACAAATTATGCATGGATATTTGGGTTTGGGAAACTTAATGGATGGATTTTCATTAGAAGTTGCATTCAGAGCAATGGTTGCTTGGTTTCCCCCTTGCTGAATTGACTTCTTCTTCTTCTCCTACCCTTTCTTCTTCTTCTTAGCCACCGGGTTACTAGTATCAATATTTTCACCAAGCGAAGAGGAAGAAGGTGAAGGGTCAACTTCAGGATCAACTAGAGGTTGATTTTGTCCAGTTGAAGGTGTACTTGATTGAGGAGAAATCATGACATTTCGAACCACAAAGGTTGAAAACAGCCATGCTGACAGGCGAATGGTAAGTCCCAAAAGGGATAATGTAGCCATATAAGGAGCACCAATATTTCTGAAAGAAGGAAAAGGACTAGGATTCCCATCATAAGGGATTCCTTAATTAGTGGACTCCGAATTTATCACCATATGTCTCAACCTAAGATCAACTAAGGAATAGTGATGTTATTCTGAATTCAATTGATTTTAATGATGCTTTGACACAACTTTGCTTTTTTAGTTTTTAAGAGTCGAGAAAAAGATAAAGATAACTCTAGTCTCCTTCAATTTTTAATGAGCCTGAAAGGACAAGTGCTCAGATGGACCTTTTCTTTTAAAGAGTCAAAAAGGAATGAAAGTGACTACTTTGGAAAATCTAGACAAAGGGATTACCAAACCAATTGCAAAGCTACAATATACACCTTGGTGATAAATTAAAAAGAAATTACGAAGGACTTATGTACGGCAATGAATCTTCTCGAACGCTGTGTTTAGTGCATTGTGATGAATAAGGCGACAGACTCAGTTTCCTATGGATAAAGGATTTAAGCCTATTGTGGTCTCCCAATATATATGTGACGGTATGGGGATCATAATTCCATGATAGCACTTGTCGTATCAAGGAGGAGGAATCACCCAACCTTCAATGAAAACAATAACCACTAGTTTTAACGATGTTGGAACACATCACTAGCCTAGACCTCTAGATATGTTGCGTTAAGCTCCAAAGCATTGTTAGGTTCATTGAAATTTATTTTAAAGTTGATCTTGTTTAGAATTTTCCTTTTAATGGTTCATCGCGTGATGATGATTTGGAATTCCTAATATGCAATCTACGATGATAAACAATCTTTGTTTATTTGAGCAATGAAAATCCTAGCTACTAGGGAAAGAAAATAACAGTGCTTTTGAGCAAAGAGCAAAGAGCACCCACTAGTGCATTTCCCTAAATCATATTTTCACACACAAACCAAAAAAATAATGCTAAATGCAAATGCATGTATTTGTTTTCATTCTCCTTAATGTGAAAAATGCCAAAAAGGAAAACCAAATGCAACAAAGATCTGAAATATTTCACTCAAAATGACATTTTCGACAATTTCTTCTTCAAAAGAGAAAGGAAGACTCAAAATGACACTTTTCAATTTTGAATAAAAATGATTTAAACACTTCGAATATAAACAAATCAAATCAAATACATGAAGAAAATTTCAACTGATTATCAAGGGAAGAAAGAATTCACGACACTTCTCTTTTTGACACAAAACGACAATTACGACACTTTTTGTACGAAAGTGACAAATCGATTTAAACAAATTTTCGACAAAGGATTGTAAATGATGAACAAACACACAAAAACATTCACTAATCCTAATATAATTTACGCTGATCTAAGTGATGCAAGTAAGTTTCAGTAAAGAGGTACTGTACATTTGCAGCAAAACAACCAAACAAAATTGAAAACAAAGTTAATACCCATCAATTTCTAGAATGGAAAAAGAGTTTAGTAAATCATCACACCTGGTCTTCACAGAAACAAAGATGCATCATACTTACTACACTTGGGAGGTGTGATGCATACTAAGTCACAGTGGAAGGTAGTGCAATGTTCTAGGGAGCGCTACTGAAATGAGTTTTGGCTCAAAGGTGGAGCTGTTTTCAATGACTTAAGGTGGGTTTTGATGAAAAATAAAGAGAAAAGTATGATGGAATGTCTTGAGAGGTTATTGAAATACCAAAAGGGCATGTAGATGTGCTTGTAATTCAAACATTTAATTCATAAACTGAACCTGAGTTTGACTGAAGCAACATTCATCTACTATGAAATGCAGAGAAAGAGCAGTTCAAAGGCTACTTGGATGACTTAAGAGTCTTTCTATAGTTTATAAAACAAGTAATAACAACAAACAAACATCTTTTCACTCCCCAACAGGGTCACCAATTTTTTTATGGGAAAACTAGTATTCCTAAAGAATGCTACCCCTCTAGATTTGGCAGCTACCCTAGAAACAACAGTTTAAAGCAATTCAACGATTTATTCTATGTGTAACAGATAAGAGAAAGATAATGCAACCAACCTGGAACTTCCACTTAATCCCTTGCTTTATCTCTCTCCCCTTTGACAGATCTTGCAACTCCTCCTCACACTTAACACTCTTGGAGAGTACCTGCACAAGTACAGCAACAAAGAACAGTCAAAGCATCATGATCTATTACAACATAAACATTACAGAATCTGATATATAATGAACAAATGATAGCATTCACAAATGATAACATTCACAATCGCACAATCATATGGAATAAAACTTGAAGAACATTATTAATAGAAGGGAGAATTACAACCTAGTTGTCTAATCCAACATCATCCTCCCAGCTTCAATCCTTCTTCAGCTCATGAAATAGCAAGATCACTCCAACAATAAAATGCTCTTTCCTTAATTACAAACTATCAACACTTCTTTGCAATTCACAATATTCCAGCATCTAGATCTCTTGGATGAGGGACCCATTTATATATATTTGCAAGGGTGTGAGTCATCCATGGGGTTTGATTAGTGTCATTCCACTTGTTACAATGGGTTCCAAAAGAGAAGGAATTAGAGATTTCTTAGATTCCTTATTCATCCTTGGGCAAATTCAGAGAGGCAAGTGGCATAGGAGAAAGTTGTAGAAGATTTCATGAACAATCAACTGACAAATGTCCCAAAGATTTGTCCATCCTCGCCCATCACACCCTATAGAAGGCCTAAACCATATGCATCACACCCTGGCAGTGTACCACTCAGTATGCATTGCACTTTTCTAGTGGAGTAGTCAATATGGTTCAATTTAGGCAATTTCGGGATGGTTTCTCAAATGGAACTTTTGGGGAATGATGTATTTAGATGACTATGTTCCTTTAGGGTATGAAACAACTCTTTTAGGGGTTGATGAGCCCTAATACATCGACATATAAGTTTGGGGCTGATGTGCCCAAATATGTCTATAAAACCTATACAACTTGAACCTATTGTTATTTATTGTTCCTTGAATCAACTCTCCATTTAACTTCACTAACTGAACCACACCTCCATTAGTAACATGCTTGATAGTGTAGGCGCCCAGCCAATGCATCTTGAATTTTCCTAGAAATTTTACAAACTTACTATCATAGAGGAGAACAAGGTCTCTTACTTGGAACTTCTTCTACTTAATATGTCTCTCATGCCAGGCTTTTTCTCTTGCTTTTTGTACCTGCTGATGGAATCCTACTATAAATCTATCTTCTTCTAAATAAATCAACTGCGACATTCTTTCCTCCATTATATTAGGGTTTTCCATATTTGTATAAGTTTCAATCCTCAAGCTAAGCACAATGTATTCCATGGGCATCACAAATTCTTTCCCATAAACTAATATGAAGGGTGTTTGACCTATCAATTTCTTACATGTGGTCTTGTAAGCCCATAAAAATGTTGGAATTTTGAGATCCCAATCATCTCTATTCACATTGAATACCTTAATAAGTGCATTCTCTGAAACCTTGTTAAATTCTTCCATTGTTCCATTGGCCTCAGGATGAGCATCTGCTAGAATAATCTGTCTTTCATGTTCAAGAACATATTTGCCTAGTATCTCATTAGGTCTCATCTCATATAAATGCCCTATTATTAATGAAAATTTAGTTACCTTAACCACTAATTCTTTGTTCTGTTGCATAGTATATTCTTGAGGAGCCATTCTTGTGTTCAAAAACTGAATGACATCTACAAAATGGTCATCTACAACCTTGATTGAAAATAATTGTGCATAAGGGAGACTACCTTCTATGTTGGTTGGTTCTTCACTTGTTTCCAATCTTGATAGATGGTCAGGTCCTGCATTCAACCTTCCTGGCTTAACAATGATACTAAAAGCATACTCTTGAAATAATAGTAACCATCTACAAATGTTTCCTTATAGGACAGGGTTATTAACCAAATACTTTAGTGTAGAATGATTTGTAAACATTTTAAAGTGTGATCCAAACAAATAATGTATGAATTTATGCAAAGCATATACCATAGCCAATCCTTTTCTTTCTGTAGATGTGCAGTTCTTCTCTGCTTTGGATAAATTTATACTTTCAAAAGATATAGGGTGCCTAGTCTCTCCTGCACTAGGTTGTGCCAATACTACTCCCAAAGTTAAACAAGAGGCATCCACATGGACATGGAATTCCTTATTCCAAAAAGGGAACACTAATATAGGGGAAACTACCATTTTTTATTTCAATATGTTAAGGCCCTTATAACTTTCTTCACTCCATTGAAAAGTTACATCCTTCTTTAAAAATTTCTCCAGAGGCGCAGTGGTTTGTGCATACCCCTTGATGAATTTCCTGTAATACCCAGTATGTCCCAATGTAGTGTGAAGTTGTCTTATTGTCTTAGTTGGAGGTAAGTTCAAAATGATAGCAATCCTAGCAGGGTCCACCATTAATCCTTGCTTATAAACAATTGTCCCAAAAATATGCTAAAAGGTACACAAAATATGCATTTATTTAGGTTCAAAGAGATATGATATTCTGGTATTTCCAACTTTTCCAGTGTTTCTGGCTTTTCTGGCAGTTCCAGCTGTTCTGGCATTTCTTGTAATTTCGACTTTTCTGGCTTTTTCTGCTTTTCTAGCAATTCCAGCAGTTCCAGCTTTTTTGGCTTTTCCTGCAATTCCAGCTTTTTTGTTAGTTCCAGCTTTTCTAGCAGTTCCGTCTTTTTTGGCTTTTCCTTAGGATCTCTCTTCCTGCTAAAACCCAAAGAAAAGTAGAGAGAGGAAGAGATCCAAGTGTGTGTAGAAATGGCTTGAAGTCCTATTCTATTTATACTAAAACGTAGAGGTTGAATAGACATGACTATTGGGCTTCTGAGCCTACATAAGTTGTTGGTCGACTTAACAATTTGTCCATAACATAAATAAATTCGTAACTTCATAAATACTTATCAGAATTGGATGATATTTAGATCAATCCCACACCTCTTAATGAGAGGGATCCAATAAAAATATTAGCTACCATAAATAATATGAGCCACATGGAGTTTGGCCCTATTTGCCAATTTTAACACTCTCTCTCAACTAGGGAGAACTCCATCCACTGATCCATATGTCCAACTATACTATCTCTGCTATCAGTGCCCTGCACTGCTCTACTGAGCTCTACTCAACTTAACTCTACTGGCTCTGCTGTGCTCTACTCAGCTCTGCTGGCTCTACTCTACTTTGCTGGCTTTGCTATGCTCTACTCAACTCTGCTGGCTCTACTCTGCTCAGCTCAACTCTACTAGATCTACTGGCTTAGCTCTGCTTTGCTCAGCTCTGTTGGCTCTACTCAGCTCTACTCAGCTCTACTCAATTCTGCTGGCTCTGCTCTGCTCAACTTAGCCCTGCTGAACCATGAAGAAGAAGAATTGATCGAGAATGTGTCATACCATTCTCCACTGACCCGAAGTCAATCTCAGAGTGTGTACCACTAGTTCCAGACTAGTCCTCAACTGACCCAAAGTCAGTTTCATAGTAGGTACAACTCCTACCACTGGCCCCAAAACAGTACTCTATTGACTCAATGTCAGTCTCAAAGTATGTACCACTAGTCCCAGACCAGTCCTCAACTGACTCGAAGTCAGTGTCATAGTGGGTACAACTCCTACCACTGGTCCCAGACTAGTATCATTGATCCCAGATCAATGAAGGTCATCCTAGCATAGGGAGTACAGTAGATACATCAAGCATCCATCAGTACTACTATGGTCCCTATCCTCATTTCCCTGCTCATTGATCATATGAGAGGTACTTCCCATGAGTCCCAGACTGCATCGGTAGGATGCCTCGGCAGGAGAACTTAATCAATTCTGTCCTCCAGGAGAACTAATCATCCTGCTACACAATTATCGTGGAGAACACATCATCCAGGCCTCACAGGAGAACTAATCATCCTGCTACACAATCATCATGGAGAACACATCATCCAGACATCACAGGAGAACTAATCATCTTGCTACATAATCGTCATGGAGAAGACATCATCCAGACCTCATAGGAGAATTAATCATCCTGCTACACATGAGAGCAAATCATCCTGTCCCACAAGAGAGCGAATCATCTTATCCCACAATAAAGCGAATCATCTTGTTCACAGGAGAGCGAATCATCTTGTCTGTAGGAGAGTGAGTCATCCTGTCCTAGAAGAAAGTGACTCATCTTGTCCAACAAGAGAGCGAATCATTTTCTCCACAGGAGAGTGAATCATCTTGTCCTAGTGCACACCACTAGGGGAGGGTACCTTGTGGTCATATGTTGCTCTAGTAAGAACCAAAAGCCCCCAGAGCTCCCAGAGCTTAATGTATACAACATGGGACCCTTGTATAAGGGTCTCTTGACAACTCCAAGTCGTTCGAGAAAATCACAGATTTGATCTTTCCCCCGGGGCTTAGACAAAGTGTAGCGACTTGTACATCATCTCATAGCAATGGATCTTCCTTTCTCATATACTTTCCATATCCCAGATAAGGTAGCGTCTGATGTCTATCTACTGGAGCGATCGTCGAATACGAGATTCCTCAATAATCGAATCCCACCTCTGGTTGTCATAGAGAATCACAGTGGTACAAACAGCTCACTTGAAGAGCTTCCCCAACCAGGCAGCTTCATACAAGATCATACTTGTATATATGTATCTAGTCTCAGCAGTGCTTATAACAACCGACTTCTACTTCTTTCTCATCCATGATATCGAAGCAGAATCCAAAGAGAAACATCACTAAGAAGTGCTCTAGTGATCCTGCACATGCCTGCCCAATCAACATTCGGATAAACATGTATTTTCATATTTATGGTAGTGTATCTCAATCCATGAGAGATTGTGCTCCAAATACATCTAAGAAGATTCTTGGCACCAATCTAGTGAGGTTAAACAAAATATAAGCTCACCATTCTAACTGCAAAACATATGTCTAGATGAAATTTCACTAAGAACATCAACGTTAATGAGTTTATGAGATTCAGAGGCATTTCCCAAATCTGGTCTGACATCACTACCATATAACTTCTGAAAGTTAAGATCCTCGAGTTAGTCATAGGCTTGCAGTTCACCATTCCACATCTGGAATCCAACTCCCTCTTACTTATGCAAATGAGAGGGTCTGCACCTGTTAGAAGTAGGCCAACCTCACAAGGTGCTGGTATAAGAGGTCTATCATCCACAACCTTCGGATGGTTTGGATCTGTTTCACTCCTAGTGAATCTCAACTTTATCAGATAGTTATCAATCCTCTCATACTATGCCTGGGGCATTTTGCTTCAAGCCATAGAGGGATTTCTTCCACCTGTATATGCGAGATTACTGATTATCAATCTCAGACCCCTTGGGTTGTTCCAAACTTATGGACCTGCTACATGAGGGGAATGGTCCCCTTGTAATATTTTCCTTTGGTACATCTCAGACATGTAATTGCATGCTCCTTTTGAATTTAGGCATCCCTGTCACCATCTGACTCACAGACCTTCCGTGCTATGTGATAATGGACATGGTCCCCAGTGGAATTCCTGCAATTTGATACAACCTTGAACTCAAAAACATCTTTGAAAATTCTATTTCTAAACATGTACCTTTCCATTGATGAGTGCCACCTTGAAACCTTTGACTTCGATTTCCGAGATGGACACCAGGTTCTTCTTGCGATCAGGTACATAAAAGTGATTCAGGGTTCCTTGCTTTCTTTGAAGAGTCAACCATTTCCTTGATGACCTGCATTACCTTCGGACACTCCTTCGCATAATGGCTGAATTTATTGCAACCAAGGCATCTGCCTTTCCTTCCACCCTTAGATCCGAACTTCCTAATGAAGTGATCTTTAGATGGGCCATCAGAAATTTCTACTACGCCATTCTGATAATATGTTCTACTTCGACTTCACCCTTTGTGAACTTAGAAGAGAGATGTGGAACCCATTGATCCTTTTGTCTTGTCCCTATTATCTTTGGTGATTTCTCTTTCACTCTTGCTTGGGCATTGTCTTCACCTCAGCTCTAATACGATGTTAATTTTATGTATGTTTTATTCTAGAGCAATTTATTTCAATTTCTTTGCCACATTAGTAGTCACATCAGTATAAAGTAAACTACATATAGAACATAAATATAAATTGCAAAAGACAAGCCAAGATAAGAGGGCACAAGATGTTGTGCTAGCCAAGGACAAACCCCAATGTGGGGAAACCCTTAATCAATTCTTATTTTATTTTCTTCAAAGCAGAGATAGTACATTTACAATAGAAGTCAATCACTTTGACTTTTGGTATCGGAATGAGATCAGTTGAAGACATATTTCTTCAACTAATTCTCTAAGGTGACTCGTTCACTTATCATAGTGTTGTATCTCGTCTATTTGCTGCACATTAATGTGTGACACCTTGCTGTACTGTCACATGTGTTGAACCTTGATGACTAAGTTGCTCTCATCTTCATGCTACTCATCATGCTACATCTTTCATGGTCTTATTCATCATTAAGTTGCCCATGCTCATGATCTCATTCATCATTATGCTGCCCATGATCTCATACATCATGCTGCCTTTCTTCGGAGATAGATGCTCTGGATATTTTGGCAGTTCCCACTAGTTCTGGCTTTTCCGGCAATTCCGACAGTTCCGATATTTCCAGCATTTCCGATTTTTCCATCTTTTCTATCTTTTCCTGTAATTCTAGATTTTCTAGCGTTTCTGGCTTTTTTGGCAGTTCCAGCTTTTCTGGTAATTCCGGCTTTTCAGGCAGTTCCAGCAGTTCTAGCTTTTCTATCTTTTCCAGTATTTCTGGCTTTTCCGATATTTCCATCTTTTTCGATAGTTTCGGCTTTTCTAGCAGTTCCAGATTTTTCAGTAGTTCCAGCTTTTCCAGCAGTTCTAACTTTTCTGGCTTTTCCGGTAGTTCCAGCCTTTTTGGCTTTTCTTTCTTTTCTGGCAGTTCCAACTTTTCCATCTTTTTTGGCTATTTTGGCTTTTCCAATAGTTCCGGCTTTTCCAGCTTTTTTGGCTCTTCCGGCAGTTTTGGCTTTTCTGGCTTTTTTGATTTTTCGTTAGGATCTCTCCTCCTGCTAAAACCCAAATACAAGTAGAGAGAGGAAGATATCCAAGTGTGTGTAGAAATGACTTAAAGTCCTCTTCTATTTATACTAAAATGTAGAGGTTGAATATACATGACTGTTGGGCTTCTCAGCCTACATAAGTTGCTAGCTAACTTAACTATTTGTCCATAACACAATTAAATTCATAACTTCATAAATACTTATCGGAATCAAATGATCTTTAAATCAATCCTACACCTCTCAATGAGAGGGATGCAATAAAAATATCAGTTGCCATAAATAATATGACCCACATGGCGTTTGGCCCTAGTTGCCAATTTTAACAAAAATCCATCTACAAATGAGTAAGTTTATTGAACTCTTACATTGTCTAGTACTTCATCTATGAAATGGGTAGGGAAGGTTTCATGTAAGCATGCATCATTCAACTTTCTCAAATCAACACAAATCTTGATTTCTCCTTGAGTTTTCTTTTCTTGCACCACCATAGGACTCACCCATTTTGATTCTTCTACTAGTTCAATAATTCTTTCTGCTATCAGCTTATCAAGTTATATATATACTTTGGGTTCAATCAGGCTTAAGTGGAATCTTCATGACTCTTAGATCTCTTAGTATACCCTTCATCTCCAAAAACTTGGTGGGAAACAATTCTTTGTATTCATGAAGTAACTTTGTAACTTACTGAATGTCTCTTCATCCCAATAATCTTATATTGTTGCAAACTTGGGCTCCTTCTCTGATCATATGTTCACCCTCTTAGTCTTTAGTGGCTTCATTATATCTGGTATCTCTAATTCAGGTCCATTTACTTCGTGGTATCCTTCTAATTTCTCTATGTCGATGTTGCAAAGATTTTCTTCTTCTGTAGTAAGGTTATAGCATTCTAGTGCATTTTCTATTTGCACAACCCAGTCAGGTTATTGCCATGTCAATGGGGTTTAATTCTCAAATATCTTCTTCTTAATTGTCTGAAGAGCCAAAACTATGTATGAGCATTTATCCTCAAAGTTGAATGTTAATATGCAGTCATCAACCATGTCTGCCGAGTTTAATGTACCATGTCGAAGCTTTGTTTGTAAGTACCAATTCTTTGGGATTGTCTCCAATGTATGAATGAATCCATGTACCCATTCTTGTTGTGGAATCTCCTTACATGATGTAGTGCATAGTTGGATATGCTTCATATTTCCTTAGTTCATCAGATGATCATCAAGAAGGCTTACTTACCTCTCATACTAGTTGTAGCAAACACATATTAGCCCATGCATTCATATAATCATACAATATCTTATTAAACCATGAAAAAGATCCATAACAAGAGCACATCATATACCAAGAGTATACCATGCATGTAACTAGAATTTAATCATAATGAAGTCATTACAAACTACTCATAAGATAAACAAAATAACTAATACATGTGATCATATATTTCAATAGAAAATAACACATAATAACATATGCATAAATCCAACCAAGTTAGGGACTTCCACGTATGACTCGAACGTAGATTGGGCTAAACCAAATCTTTCTTTTAGCCAACCATCCCCATGCCATATTCCAAGCATGAACTTGGGATCACATGGGATAAACTAAAAGAGGACCAACTAGGTATTGTAGGGTTAAACCACCTCAACACTCAACCACAATGATATCACCTAAACGGGTCCAAAAATCACTGAAACCAAAAAATCCTGAATGCCTTCGACTTATTCACCATACCCCAAGGAATTTTCCTATCTTCACCCATCCTTTAAGAGTTCTAGGAGAAATCTCATCTCCACCCTTGGGCTTTGGGAATTTTCTTAAGGCCACCTCACTAGGATCTCAAATCTATTGGTCATCTAAATCTTAAACCAAAACAAGGAACCTGCTACATAATGCCTATCTAGGAAAAGGAAAGTAAAGGATGAAACCACTGTCAATCCAGGAAAATCTCATGCCAATGAAAACAAACATAAGAAATAAACCAACGCATGCCCCATACATCAAATCCCAACATGGTAAATCACACATGCACACTATTAGATGCAAATCCAAAACTATTTTATGACCTTACATGTTGTTTCCCAAACTTCCTCTTGTGCTCCCTTTCTTTCCTTTTCTTTTCCTTTGCTTACTTGGGTTATCCCCACCCCCACCCCTCTCTCTCTTGGAATATCATTTATGAAATTGTTAAAAAGCTTAAAATAAGTTGTCAATTGATTTTGAGATGCAGTTTTATCATTGATTTTTTGATGTCTCTTCCTTTTCCTTTCCTCTTTTTCTTCCTTTTCCTTATTTTCCGTCCAATTTCCTTTGCATGCATATTTGGGTCTCTTCATCTTCCTTTTCTCCTATTTTCCTTTATTTCTCATATTAAATTTCCATATACTGCCTCTCAACTTTGCCAATGTGTTTTCCAATTTCCATAGCCATTAATTAACCACAAGTGACTCCCAATGTGATGTTTTTTCCTTCATTCAACTTGGAATACGTGTCCCATGGCCTTGGTTGATTTTTTTTCCTTTTTACATGGAAATATAACCTAAGGTTGCTACACCAGAATTTAAACAACTAGCCATCCAGACATAAGGCCTAGGGGATGCCTTCTATATGTAATGTTTCATCAGTGGCCTTAATGAAGCCATCCAAGAACATGTTAGAATTCATCAACCCTCTACTTGGTTCAAAGATTGCCACAAATCTTTAGATGCAAAAAATGTTATTAATGTTGAATCTGTTTGACATCCTTCATTCACATCAAAGGCATGTCCCACCCTTGCTAGTGGCCTCATCCAAGCCTCTAAGGTGAAAAAAGTGTCACCAATGGAAATGGACAAAAGGAAAAGACAAGGAATGTGATACTATTATGTTGACAAATATTCAGTAGGCCACAAATGAAAGGAACCAAAGTTCTTTTAGATTGACACGACTAAAAATAGCACAAACAATGAGGCCCAACCCACCAAATTGTCAAGGGAGGATGAAATGAAATACCAAGATACTATAGAAAATACTAAAACAACATTTGAAGAATTTATTATCTCTCTCCATGCATTAACATGTTTTGTTCTCCACAAACACTTATAATTAGAGGCTTTATTAAGCATTGACCAGTGGTGGCATTGAATGAAAATGGTAGCACACCTAATTTTGTCCATAAATGGGTTGTTGAGGCCATGCATTTTTGTGTGAGGGCAATATCCAGTTTTCAATTCCTTATAGCTGATGGAGGCACCATGAAATGTGAAGGACATTGCGAGAATATAAAGCTCCAAATGGGGGACTATCAAATTAAAATACAGACGTTTCCCATTGAAATGGGAGGTTGTGACATCGGTCTTAGAGAAAATTGGCTTCAAACACTAAAACCCCATTACCATGGACTTCCAAGAGCTATATATGATCTTCAAACATAATGGGTGCACTCATATGCTCCAAGGGCTCTAGGAAGGTGCTCTTACTATCATCAGCTTGCATAGAATGGAGAAAATTTTAAAAAATGGGCATCATAGGGTAGTTTCTCAGTTCAATGTAATCCAATCCATTAGATAAATCCATACCAACATTAATCCAACTCTGCAAAAGGTGTTGACTCACCATGAATAGGTTTTTAAAAAACCGAAGGATCTACCCCCTTCTCGGGGTGAGCATGATCATAACATCCCTTTGGTTATGGGTATTCAACTGTGAAATATCCACCACTATAGTCATCCATTTACACAAAATAATTAGATTGAAAATATTATTATGGAGCTACAAGAAGAAATCATTATTTGTCCTTGCACCATACCTTATTCATCCCCAGTGGCCATGGTCTTAACAAAATATGGGGAGTGGCACATGTGTCTCGACTTTAGGGCCCCAATAATCTCACATGAAGTATAAGTTTCCCTTTCGCTTAGTGGATGATCTCTATGATGAAATCCATGGAACCCAATTCTTGACCAAGTTGTATCTTCTTTTGGGCTATCACCAAATCAGAATGAAAGTAAGAGACATTCCTCATACAACTTCCAAAACCCATGAAGGTCACTATGGATTGTTGATTATGCTCTTTCATGCTTGTAATTCCTTGTCCATGTTTAAAAGTCTCATGAATCACCTTCTCAAGCCATTTCTCAAAAAATTTCTCAAGAAATGTCAACCATGGGGGGTGATTCTGCATTTTTGGAGTAATCAGGCAAAAAGATAAAAAGAATAAAAAAAAAAATATTTTGCAACTCATATTTTCAACTTATCTCTGTGTGATTTTACTCAATTTCAAGTGGGGGCACTCATTGGATGGTTAATTGAATTTTTCATCCAAAAAGTACTTGCTGGAAATATTGATAGGGAGGGTGAATCAATATTCCTTAGCAATTAGCACTTTTAAATCTTTTCAAAAAATTAGTTAATCTTTAATTATTATTAATGTTTATCTAGTAACAACAGTAAACAATAAAATAGAATAAGCAAAAGAATTTTAGGTGAAAAATCCCCTCTGGGTCAAAAACCACCGAACTCTTTTCTAATAAATCCTTTAATATTTAGTCCTAACTGAAATTAAAGTTACAACTTCCTAGAGTTCTAGAAAAACATTCTTCTCCAGCTCCCACTAGAAGGATGCCCTATTGCCCTTGTTTCTTTAGTAGAAAGTTGAATGGATGCCCCAATCCTAGACCAACCTACCACCCTGAAATGTTCACATGCTCCAACCTGTAGGTGACTTCATGCAGCAACCTAGCACCTCCCTTCCACCCTATAATGACCAAAAATTGAGAAAAGAGTGTGGACTCCTGTATGAGGGAAAATGATCCATGATACAATACGATTTACAATTATTTTCTTGTACTTGGCTAAACAATCACACTATGACCTGCAATCCAACCATGAAACCATCCCAATAGAGTCTCTTATACCTCCCAACGATGCCTCTTCAACCCTGGGCATATTGACTCTCTTACAATAATGAATCTTTTACAAATTTACAACAATGACTCTTCCAATGATGACACTTTTATAAATTTACAATGATGATCTTTTACAACACTAACTTTTTGACAAGACCTGACACTTAACTCGACACTTCTTCTTGGATCATTTGTAGCTACTGAGGTACTATTGTGCTTGCTTCAAGTAATGGTACATTGGCATTGCATGTCTTTCTAGCATGTGTTTGAGTTGTCTTGAAGTGTCATCCTTCCTCCACATGCATTAATGAATAAGACCCAAACCAATACACAAATAAAATACTTACACTGTCCTGCAAAATCACATGTCAGAGATGATATTCAAATTTCAAATGAAATCACTAATCATACATACCTTGCTATAGCAAACTTACCCTTGACTGTTGATGTGTGGTCCTTACTATAGTGATCCTTGAAGCATACATTTTCTTGCCTTCTAGGTGCTCGATATTTAATTTGTTGTATCTATGTAATTTTGAATCTCAAAGGTCTAAATTTTCATCCTGTAGTAGCCCTCTAAGTCCTGTTTCCAAATCCACATGTATGATCGATATTGGATTCTTCAAGAAATATTTATGCCTGATCTACCACGATGGTCGGATTATAGACTAGTTCAGTAGAGAAAAATTGTACGAAGTGCCATGTGTAACTGTTTCGAGCTTCAGAACTAAAAAAAATATCCAACAAACTAAATATCTTCCTCTTTCTATCACTATTTATGAAATTTCAATCCAATTCTATGAGAGAAAGTTGTGATTATTTTCCCAAGGTCACCTTTTTGACATGGAATTCGGGAGCCTGCAAAAACCCTAACTTCCTCAGATCATATATCCGAAAATATAGTGAACCAAGGTCTGAAATTTTCTCACATGGTTCATCAAATATTTCGGTTCAAATGGGTTTTAATTTTAGCTTATGAAGCTTTGTATAGAAAACTTTATAGCGAAAATTCCATGATGACCTGTTTGAAGCAACAAAACCGTAGAATCCAAGGCTCAAAACTTACTTCAAAACAGACCTTCAAACTTGATCATAATTTCGTGGCCTAGCCAGAATTCAAAAAAACCTTAAACTCCCTAAAACATATCTTGCATTAGAATCTCATTAGGGACAAAAAATTAAAGTAGTCTTCTAACAAGATAGTTCATTGAAAAGTGCTTACATGAGGAGGATATGAGAGTCACAATTTATATAAATTCTTAGGTTGCGAGGGTCTTCAACAAGTGAAAGTTGGAGGGATTTTAGGAGCTGAAAACATTATTAATTATTGACTATTCAATGATCACAACCAATGATGAGTGCCATGCCACAACCCCATGTGGTTTTATCCCACTAATTGGGGTTACTAATTTCGAACACGAATATCTCTCAAACCATGAAGAATTAGGTTGTGTTCCATATATAAATGCAAAAAACTCGACGAGCATAATCCATCTAGAATATATTTGACTTGGAATAGAAATATCTTTCAATTCGAAACTCCCATGCAATATCAGGGTAGCCCCTAGTGCTTCTTGGGTTGACATCAATGACAACCACTGATCAACAATATCCCCCTTCGGAATTGATGGAAACAAAAGTACTCTCGTTACAATCATGACACCTCTTCCTACTTCCTTATCTCCCCCTTTTTCATCAATGGCAAAGGGTAACCCCCCTGACAAAGTATCATCCTATGGACTTCTACACATCTCCACTCCCCCTTTCTACTTAGTTAGATAAGAGAAAGAGTCTAATGAGAACTTGGGAGAATCCAAAGCTTTTGGTGAAGATACTCAAATTCTTCACAAGCTAGTGGTTTGGTAAATATGTCAACAATTTGTTCCTTTGTGCCAACATATTCAAGCTTGATATTGTATTCTACAACCTGCTCTCTAACGAAATGATATTTGATCAGAATTTGCTTTGTGATATTGATGGCACTGGTGTTATCACAGAAGATGGGAATAGGCTCATCAAACTTGACTTAAATATCTTGCAAATTTTGCTTCATCCAGATAACTTGAGTACAAGAAGTTGTTGCCACGATATATTTTACTTCCACTATGGATAACGAGATTGAATATTGTTTTTTACTTAACCATGAAACAAGGCAACCACCTAGATAGAATGAAGCTCCACTAGTACTCTTATGATCATCAACACTTCCTGCCCAATATCCATATGTATAATCTTGGATAACTATATCGTTTCCTTTGGGATACCATAAACCATATTCTAATATGCCCTTAAGATATCGAAGAATTATTTTGACAGAAATAATATGAGATTATTTTGGTGATACTTGGAATATTGCTACTTATCCAACTACCTGCATTACATCTGGCCGAGAGGCTATGACGTATAGAAGACTACCAATCATAGATCTATACAATATCTGGTACACATCCTTTGACGAATCTTCTAAGCTTAACTTGCAACCTATTACCATTAGGGTAAGGATAGGCTTGCAATCTTCCAACTTGAATTTCTTGAGCATTTTCTTGATGTACTTGGTTTGATATATAAATATTCCTTTATACTGTTGAGATATTGGAAGCGCTAAAAAGTATGTCATCTCGCCAAGTAGAGACATTTCAAACTCGCTTCGCCTCTTTGTGGAAATTTTTTTATTTAATCTATATATCATCCATATATAACTTGGTAATAGTTAGGTTATCATTATCCACTTTTAGATAGAGATTGTTGTCAGCCCTTCCTTTCTTGAATCCTTGTTGATGTAGATATCCATCAAGATGAGCATACCAAGACCCATGAGCTTGCTTGAGACCTATAGTGCCTTCTTTAATCTACAGATGTAGTCTTCCTTGTCAGAGATTAGAAAACCTTTAGGTAGTTCAATGATAACTTCTTCTTATAATTCACCATTTAGAAAATCTGACTTAACATCCATTTGGTAGACCTTTATCTTTCTCAAAAAATGCATAAGAGAGAAACATCCTAATAGCTTCCATTCTGGCAATGGTAGAAAAAGTGTCTTCAAAATCTATTCCTTCAACTTGTCCATATCCTATGCAAACTAATCTTGCTTTATTCCTGGTAACTTGTCCATTCTCATTTAATTTATTTCTAAAGACCCATTTAGTTCCAATAACATTTTTATCCTTTGGTGATGGAACCAATTACCAAGTGTCGTTCTTCTCAATTTGATCCATTTCTTCGTTCATAGCTGCTACCTAGTGTTCATCTTGACTAGATTCCTCAAAATTACTAGGCGCTAAAGTTTCTAAAAGATAAAGGTGGGATTGTTGTGATGAACGATGCTGTCAACTTCTTTTTGTTCCAATTCCATCATTTATGTTGATGATCTAATTCAACGAATGATTCTTTTGATACCATTTTTTGGGAGATGTTTCTTGTACATCTTGCTAGTGATCTCTTGTTTCCTCTTGGTTCACTATTATTTCCTTATTTGATTGGTCTTTTTCTAGAGCTTCTTCTTCATCCCTTTCAAAGTATTCCTCAAATCCCTTAGATTTGCTTGAAGAGACAATCTCATCATTATCCGTTGGACCACAATCTTCATCAAAAGTAACATTTATGCTTTTAACTATTTTTTTCACCTCATATTATAACATTTATATGCCTTCATTTTGCATGAATAACCAATTAAAATACCTTCATCAACACAAGAATCGAACTTGCCCAATTTTTGATCTTCTTTTTTGATGTATCATTTTCTTCCAAATATTTTGAAGTATTTGACATTAGCTAGTCTTCCTTTCCATAGTTCGTACAGAGTCATGTTAGAATTGTTTCTTAGCATACCTTTGTTTATACCTTTGTTTATAACTGCTCTCGTTCCTCGGCTTTAGCTGAACATGCAGTGAAATTCAATGACCATGTCTGCATCGAGGATTCCCGGTTCATTGCAAGATTGATCATTTACATCATAGGAAGCTTCGAGAAGCCATTGAAATTGAAAAATGTGCTATTAATCTTAACATGGATGATGGTTGGAAGTTAAGTAGAAGTTGGATCCCCGCCCCCTTTTTGTATGATATATATATATATATATATATATATATATATAATTATATTATATATATATATATATATTATATATATAAATGATTTTTTTATTTTTAATATTGCAATTTATATCCTCTTTAACCTCCCTATTAAATATTATCCAGTATTTTAATATAATAATATTTAAATATATAAATGTTGAATATTATTCATTTGTAATAATAATCATATTAAACTTATATTTTAATTATATAATTTAAAATATTCAATTCTTATTATATTATTAAATTATCTAACTAATTTTGAATTCAATATTATTTAATTATAAATATTAACAAATTAAAATAAAACATAACAAAATAATAATAAATTTATTCAACTAATTTTTGAACGACTAATTCATAACAGTTATTTCCTAATAGCTAACTTTGGAACAGATGCATCCTTGTTATTTAAACATTTTGACCAACTAATTTTTTCACCTTTGTCTTGATGATGAACTACATTAGATGGTTTGAAGCGTTGACCAAAAACACATGACATGATTAATCCAAAAAAATTTATCAGAATATTATATTGTTGATTGCTTGAACCCAGAATTTATCATCTAATTTTGAGTCATTTAACATTGTTCTAGCCATTTCCTCTACGGTTCAATTTTTTCTTTTGGCAACTCCATTTTCTTGTGGTGTTCTAGTTGTTGAGAATTTCCTTTTTCTTCCGTTTTCGTCACGGTACTACTGAAATACCTTGGAAGTGAATTCTCAACCATTATTTGATATCAAGCCTTTGATCTTCAAATTGGTTTCATTTTCGACGAATTCCTTGTATATTCAAAAACACTCAAACGCCTTAGAATTTTTCTTTAAGAAGATGACTAATGCCATTCTAATGTAATCATCTATCATTAACATAAAGTATAATTATTCATCTAAACATTTTGTTCTCATAGGACCACACAGATCAATATGTATTAATTCCAATGAATGTGATGCAAAGTGTTATTTTTTCTTGAACTCAACTTTTGTCTATTTGTCGTTCTGATAATATTCACATATCGTATTGGTACGTTTTGAAATTTTAGGTATTTCTCTTACTGCTTCCTTTTTTTTGATCCTGACCAAATTGTCAAAATCTATATGTCCCATTCATTTGTGCCATAACTAAATTTCATCTTCTTTTTCCAGAAAGCACCCTTTAGGTGTCTCATGCAAAATGTATATGTCATTTGCAGCTCTACTTGCTGTAGCCACTATTTTACCAAACTTCCCTTTCTGGATTTCACATTTTGTAGAGTTGACTAACATCATGTGTCCTTGATCACACATTTGTCAAATACTGAGTAGATTGTGATTCATATTTTCAACCAACAACACATCATTCGCTAATGCATCCTTGCTTCCAAGTGTGACCGTACCTTCTCCTATAACATTTGAAGACCTGTATTTCCAAAAGACACTATTCCATCCTTCTTTTATTCCAAGGATATGAACTTGCTTGTATCTCCAGTCATATGCATTGAGCAACCACTGTTAACATGCCAAACGCTTATGTTTCTTTGAGCCTTTAGAGTGAGAGCACACTTTTCAGTGTTTTTTTCTGTACTTGTTCATTTTGATTTTGCAAAAATTCCTTTGAAGAACTTCCAAGTCTGCAATCTTTAGCCAACTATTCAAAATTATTACATTTGTAACATTCAACATCATATTTCACATGATCAAATCTATTGATATTCTGCTGAGTTCTGGAATATCTATTTCTGAAATATCTCCCAGAACTATATTCATTCCAAATGTACGTGTGACATTCTGCAACTCTATGACCAAACCTTCCACATGAATAACAATGACCATAAAAGATAGGTTCATACCTAGGAGGAAATCTTGTTCGAGGAATTGTCCTCCATGGTTCTTCCTGCGAGTCTTGATCTCTTGATTTAGTTGGGAGGCATGTCTGCTTATATCCATCTTATTTTGTTGTCATAGAAGGACTTGACTCATTTTTGGATTTTTCTTTGTAACCAAGACTAGTCTTGTCACTGCATGATCATTGATTACTGATGTGTTATTCCAATGCCTTTGAGTTGTTAGCGTAGTTTTGAAGATTTTTTCCATTTTTTACTTCTTTTAGTAGAGAAACTATTTCAACTTCCAATGCTTCTCTTTCCTTTTTTCTTTCCTTTAATTCTTTCCTAAGTTATTTTTTAATTTGTTTGTATTCTTCAACCTTGATTTTAAGATTTAGGACCTATTTCCCTTCTTTCTTTCATTCGTCTTCAAGAGTGTTAACCTGCTTCTTCTCAACTCTTTGATAATCCTGATTACTTCATTTTGAAATTCAACCTCAGTCATCTCTTCTTCTTCATCTCCTTCTTTGTCAGATGCCTCTTTCTTATTGTGCTTAGCCATAAACAATACTCTTCCATCGATTTCTTCTTCGTCATCATTGTCTTCATCGGATGAGGAGCTATCTTATTTGGAGAAGAAAATCATTTCTTCTTGCCTTGCTTGTTGAACTTCCTAAGACCTTTCTTTCCTTTCATAAAAACCTGATTTTTGTGAAGACACTTGGTTGCAAAATTCCCAACCTAGCCACAGTCAAAACATATTAATGGAATTTTACCTTTGAATTTCCCTGTACCAGTTCCCATTTCTCACATGAAGTAGGCAAATTCTTTATCTAGAAATTGTTCTTCATCTTCTTCCTTTTCTTCATCCTTACAACTGCAACTTTTCTCTTTTGGGGTTTTCTTGTCTTTACTAGTCTTCTCAGATGTGGCAAATGTTGTTTCTAAGTGAGATGTTCCACCCTCTTCTTCGATCCTCATTTCATATCCAATTAGAATTTCATGCAATTCATCTATGCTGAGATTGGTCAAATCCGATCTATCTTCCAAGGCAGATACATTTGGGTTGAATCTTGCTAGCAAGGTTATGAGGATCTTTTAGACAACAATTTTCATGTCGACAGATTCTCCAGAAGCTTCCAATGTATTTGTTATTTCATCAAAAAGCTAAAAGTATGCAACAATATTTTCATCTTCCTTCATTTTAGGTTGCTTAAATTTTGCCTTGTAAATTTGAAGCTTTTCTTCTTTGACCTTTGAGTCACCTACATATATATTTTCAAGCTTGCCTAATACCTCTTTAGCAGTTTTGCAACTCAATATCTTAAGATAAATAGATTCTATAAGCCCACTGGTAATGAGATCTTTAACCTTTGCATCATATACCATATTTTTCTTACCTTGTTCATTCGAGGTCGATGTTAAACCCTTTTTAACGATTTACCATAATTCATATCATTGTACTGGCAAATGAACTTGCATTCTTTAGCTCCAAAGTGCATAGTTATTTCCATTTAATAAAGGAACTATATTCTTAGTATAGTCCATGATCTCCTTCAAGTTATTAGAATTCTATTGAAGGAACCAAGCTTTGATACAAATTGTTGGAAATACTAGGGGGGGAGGGGGGTGAATTAGTTTTTCTTAGCAATTAGCACTTTTAAATCTTTTGAGCGCATTGGTTAATATTTAATTATTATTAATGTTTATCCAGTAAAAAAAGTAAACAATAGAACACAATAGGTGTAAGAATTTTAGGTCAAAAATCCCCTCCGGGTAAAAAACCACTGAAATATTTTCCAATAAATTCTTTAATATTCAGCGCCAACTGAAATGAAAGTTGTAACTTTGTAGAATTCTATAAAATCATTATTCTCTAGATCCCCCTGGAAGGATGCCCAGTGCCATAGTTTCTTTAGTAGTCAACTGAATGGATGCCCCAACGTCCTAGATTGTTTATGGGAAAACTAGTATTCCTAAAGAATGCTAGCCCTCTAGGTTTGACAGCTACCCTAGAACCAGTAGTTTTAAGCAATTCAATGATTTCTTATATGTGTAACGGATAAGAGAAAGATATTGGAACCAACCTGGAACTTCTGCTTAATCCCTTACTTGATCTCTCTCTCCTTTGGTAGATCCTGCAACTCCTCTCTGTGCTTAACACGCTTGGAGAGTGCCTGCACAAGTACAACAATAAAGAACCGTCAAAGCATCATGATCTATTACAACATAACCATTACAAAATCAGATATATAATGAATAAATGATAGCATTCACAAATGATAACATTCACAATTGCACAATCATATGGGAGAAAACTTGAAGAGCTTTATTAATAGAAAGGAGAATTACAACCCATTTGTCTGATCCAACATCATCCTCCCAGCTTCAATCCTTCTTCACCTCATGAAATAGCAAGATCACACATACAAGAATACAATGCCCTCTCCTCAATTACAAACTATCAGCACTTCCTTGCAATTTACAATATTCCAGCCTTATGATCTCTTGAATTGGAGATCCATTTATAGATGTTTGAAACGGTGTGAATCATCTATGGGGTTTGATCAGATGACTATGTTCCTTTAGGTTATGAAACAACTCTTTTGGGGGTTGATGAGTCCTAATACATCGACATATAATTTTGGGGTTGATGTGCCCAAATAAGTCTATAATAGTTGCCCCCTAAAGCATGAGGTCGTAAATATTCATGTCGGGTGAAATGCTTTATCATGAGGATCCGAAGTTTCAAACTGGAAGGTGACCTGCATAAGTTACAATACAATACATGATCATAATATGACTTTCATGATCCAGCTGAGGGAGGTATTCCCATGCTCAGCTTTATAAATCTCATTTCATGTACATAGATCAATTAGTCGTCTGCAAATACAGACTCGTGATTTTACAGATATAGAGTCGCAATCCATGATTAGGATGATCATCTGTGTAGAGCCTTTGTACATTTTATATTTTTATATCCCTAAATATATCGTAGCCCAGATGGATGAAACTAGATTCGGGGACTTCAAACTCGTTCAATCTTTGCTCGATGTGCAAGTCGAACCATGTGAAGAGATGTTCTCAAGTTGAACATGGAAAGACATTGCCTGATTACTAGCTAATGATGTGAGCTATTAACAGACGTGAGAGGGATTGCCGATAATGATAATGATCATAAAGGTACTATAGTACAATTCATAGGGTGTGAATACATGATCTGATGTCGAACACCACACAAAATCGTTCGGTCGAAGGCCATTGATGTCAACCTGTCACTGGAAGTGAGAAACCTACCATTGATGTATGCAAGCTTCAAAGCACTGAAAGGGTTGTTTCTAAGTCAACTTCTTGGATAATGAGCTGATGTCGACAAGAAGCGACTCATCGTAGGAGGGCCTTGAAGTATCCCACATCGACAACACGAAACAAAGAAAATGATTTCTGGAGGTGAAAACAAACTGACGAGACAAGGTTCAGGAATGGCAGTCATGAAAAAATGAAGGTAGGAGGTATTGCAGTGTATGAGAGATTAACTAGATGGTGATTTCTCAACTGAATGACTTCTCTTGAACATGCTGGCGAAAATGAGATGAATTGGTAGTGTTAACCCAAAAACATGGATGGTATGAAAGACCAATAGTATGATGACCAATGAATGGAATAACCTAACCCAACTCAATAATGGAGATGAAGTGAAAGTGTCATGTTTAAGAGTGGCTTGCTACCATAAACTCTTCAAGTTTTTTCCCTTTTTCCCTAGTCATTGCTAACCAGTACCTATTTATTTTTGTCAAGCTTGAGGAGGATAACATATGCTTGTTATATAATTCGCCCTTCAGGCAAACCTGTTGCTATTTAATATTTTAATGAGTCTAGCGACGGTGAAACTCGGTCTTTTCTAGATGGACAAGTTTGTCGCTATTGTTTTAACGAGTTTAATGACAAAGATAACTTGGTCCTTTTCATGTTTAGAGAGTTGAAAAGGGACGAAAATAAAAATCCGCAAGTTCTTTTTCATAAAGTAATCCCTCAGGTCCGAAAAAGGATAAAATAATACAAGAGAGATGACATTTCCAAGGAAAGGACAAGTGCTCGACTATATTTTCATGTTTAGAGAGTCTAAAAAGAGTTTAAAGAGGACTCTATTTTGAGGAACGAGTGGTGACTAGGGTAGCAACTAGTTCTGGTGATGTTGGAACTTCTCAAAATAGGTTGATTTATGTGAAGAGGCTGGCTAAAAAGACCACTCATTACAACTGTTCCTCAAAAAAGGGCAAAAAAACCAAGTGAAAGTCTATGATTGGCCAAAGAGATGGTGGCGATGGGATGAAAACAACCAAGGCTCATATGATAGAAAAGTCTGATAGAATGGGAATCACAAGGTTTCAAAAATGAAAATGGGTTCATTTTCACACAAGCTTGAACTATAGGGAACTATGCTTGGATTCAGTTTCATGTTTACACAAGCTTGAAACAAAAAATTATGCTTGAGTTGGTTTGCATGCCCCCAGCTTGATGAAAGGGAGATTCTCCTGTAACCAGATGGAAGCCATTGCGATGAAGTAGGATGATTATCCATCACCTCTTTGGCTTCATCCAAATAGACAAAGGTGAATGGTGTGATAGACCAATCACATAACTTACAGAGAAAATTATCTTTATTGCTATTGTTTCATTTTTTAATGAGGTTGACACAATAAAATAACTATCCTCAAAGACCCTTGGTTTCATTTTTTTAACGAGGTTGACACAAGACAATGAACTATCCTCAGAGACCCTTGGTTTAATTTTTTATGGAGGCTGACACAAGACAACGAACTATCCTCGGACTCCTTTGTTCAGAACTCATAAGTGGTCATGAAGGAAAGATCTGGTTCCAATGCCTCCAGTACATAATGTACAACATAACTGAATTGATCGTTAGTCGATGTAGGTATGGAACAGGTTGCCACATAATTAACCCATGGGATCATACCATTGGTGTAAATGGACCATTTAGGGACGATGGTTGACTAGGAGCTATATTTGGACCGAGGAATGAAAGCTGGTCAATGGTGATAATTTTGCCTTCATGCGGGAAACAAATCACTCGAAAAAGTGTTGAAACAATAGCTCCCATGTCATAAACATAGTCACTCCCAAGAAGTAAATTGTAATCTAAAGGTCTTGGGACTACCATCACATTTAGATAAATGATTTTTCCTCCCAAAGTGATGGGTAACCGAGGGAGGATCCCTAATGGTCCACTGGTTCCTCTATTAAAGCCCAACAAATTATTTGTAATAGGCATAAGCGGTGGTGAACCGAGCACTTTCCAAGAAGTTTTGGAAAGGATACTAACTGATGCACCTTCATCTATAATAGTGTTGGATACAATCATTTCACAAACTTATACTATGATCTAGAAAGTAACATAAGAAGGAAGGAAAGATCTTGCCAGTCGATTCCACTCAAAGGAAGTAACTAGACTACTTGGAGGGGGTATCATATAAATGGGAGAATTAACCCCTTGAGTTATGAGAACTGGAGGATTTTCCTCATCTTAATGGAACAGGTGGATTGCCTCCAAGCTCATTTGAATCTGAGGTAACAAAAAGAACTTGAGTGGTATGATTTTCACTCTCTTCGGGAAAGGTATGATTAGCTGAAGGTGAAATCAGGTCAACTGTTACCTCAACTTGTTGATTTTGGTCGGGTATAGACTCATAGGATTCTGTTTCAGAGAGAGTGGTTTCGACTGATAGTTGATTTTGGCTAGTCGGTTCATCAACTAGTAAAGGATTTAGGGAGAGTTTCCTGTAACCAAATGGAAGTCACTGCGGTGAAGCAGGACAGTTATCCAAGACTCTTTTGGCTTCATTCAAAAAGGGACAAGGTGAAAGGAATGATTACCTTAACATAACCTACATGGAATCATGACCTTTGCCTTCTATCCATGAACTTTCTTATCACTAGTTGACGGTGTGTTACCAACATGATCTCCAGAGGTTGTTGACATGGGGTGGTGTGAACAGGAAGACCATTCTTTCAAGATCCGAGGAAAGTAAGGACAATTTCAATGAAAATGGTCCCCACACAAATTATGCATGGATATTTGACTTTGTGAGGTTTAATGGATGGATTTTCATCAGATGTTGCATTCAAAGAAATGGTTGCTTGGTTGCCTGTTTGCTAAATTGGCTTCTTCTTCTTCTTCTTCCCTTTCTTCTTCTTCTTAGCCACCTGGTTACTAGTACCAAAACATTCACAAAGTGAAGAGAAAGCGGGGGAGGGAGAATCAAATGAGGAAGAAGGCAAAGGGTCAACTTCAGGATCAATTGGAGGTTGATTTTTTCCAATTGGAGGTGTACTCAATTGCAGAGAAATTACGACATTTTGAACCAAAGAGGTTGTAAACAACCATACTGGCAAGCCAATGGAAAATCCTAGAAGGGAAAACGTATCCATATAAGGAGAACCAATATTTCTGGAAGGAAAAGGACTAGGATTCCCATCAGAAGGGATTCCTTGATTGGTGGCCTCCGGATTTGTCACCATATGTCTCAACCTAAGATCAGCTGAGGAATAGGGATGTTATTCGCAGTCAATTAATTTTAATGACACTTTGGACACAACTTTGCTTTTTTAGTTTTTAAGAGTTGAGAAAAAGCTAAAGATGACTCTAATCTCCTTCGATTTTTAATGAGTCTGAAAGGACAAGTGCTCACATGGACCTTTTCTTTTAAAGAGTTGAAAAGGAACGAAAGTGAAAACTCTAGAAAATCTAGACAAAGAGATTACCAAACCAATTGCAAAATTGCAATATACACCTTGGTGATAAATTAAAAAGAAATTACCAAGGACTTATGTACAACAATCAATCTTCCCAAATGTTGTGTTCAGTGCATTGCGATCAATAAGGTGACAGACTCAGTTTCCTATGGATAAAGGATTCAAGCCTATTGTGGTCTTCCAATATATATGTGACGGTACAGGGAGCACAAGTCCATAGCAATTGTCATATCAAGGAGGAGGAATCACCCAACCTTCAATGAAAATGATAGCCACTAGTTTTAACGAAACTGGAACACATCACTAGCATAGACCTCTGGATATGTTGCGTTAAGTTCGATAGCATTGTTAGGTTCATTGAAATTCATTTTAAAGTTGATATTGTTTAGAGTTTGCCTTTCAATGTTTCACCACATGATGATGATTTGAAATTCCTAGGATGCAATCTACAATGATAAACAATCTTTGTTTATTTGAGCAATGAAAATCCTAGCTACTAGGGAAAGAAGATAATAGTGCTTTTAAGCAAAGAGCAAAGAACACACACTAGCGCATTTCCCTAAATCATCTTTTCACACACAAATGAACAAAATCTAAATGCAAATGAATGTATTTGTTTTCGCTCTCCTTAATGTGAAAGATGCCAAAAGGAAAACTAAATGCATCAAAGATCTGAAATATTTCACTCAAAATAACATTTTTGACAATTTCTTCTTCAAAAGAGAAAGGAAGACTCAAAAACGACACTTTCAATTTTGAACAAAAATTATTTCTGAACTTTGAATGTAAACAAATCAAATCAAATGCATGAAGAAAATTTCAATCGATTATCAAGGGAAGGAAGAATTTACGACACTTCTCTTTTCGACAAAAAACAACAATTACGACACTTTTTGTACCAAAGCGATAAATCGACTAAAACAACTTTTCGACAAAGGATTGTAAATGAGGAAAAAATACACAAAAACACTCACTAATCCTAATGTAATTGAGGCTGATCTAAGTGATGCAAGTAAGCTTCAGTAAAGAGGCACTATTCATTTGCAGCAAAACAACCAAACAAAACTGAAAACAAGTCAAAAGCCCTCAATTTCTAGATGGAAAAAGAGTTCAGTCAATCATCGCACCTAGGCTTCATAGAAATTGAGATGCATTGCACTTAATACACTCGGGAGGTGCTATGCATACTAAGTCACAGTGGAAGACAGTGCGATGGTCCAGGGAGCGCAACTGAAATGGGTTTTGGCTCAAATGTGGAGCTATTTTCAATGAATTAAGCCGGTTTTTGATGAAAAATGATGAGAAAAGTATGAGCTACCAAAAGGGCATCTAGATGTGCTTTCAAGTCAAATTTTTAATTCATAAACTAAACCAGAGATCAACTGAAGCAACATTCATCTACTATGCAATTGCAAAGCAAAAGCAGTTCGAAAGCTACCTGGTTGACTTCAGAATCTGTCTAAAGTTTATCAAATTGAACATAGAACAAAAAATAACAATAATCAAACATTTGTTCATTCCCCAGTGGAGTCTCCAATTTGTTTATGGGAAAATTAGTATTCCTAAAGAATGCTAGCCATCTAGGTTTGACAGCTACCCTAGAAACAATAGTTTAAAGAAATTCAATGATTTCTTCTATGTAACAGATAAGAGAAAGATAATGGAACCAACCTGGAACTTCCACTTAATCCCTTGCTTGATCTCTCTCTCCTTTGGCATATTCTGCAACTCCTCCCCATACTTAACACGCTTGGAGAACACCTGCACAAGTATAGCAACAAAGAACCATCAAAGCATTGTGATCTATTACAACATAAAAATTACATAATCAAATATATAATGAACAAATGACAGCATTCACAAATGATAACATTCACAATTGCACAATTATATGGGAGAAAACTTGAAGAGATTTATTAATAGAAAGGAGAATTACAACCCAGTTGTCTGATCCAGCATCATCCTCCCAGCTTCAATCCTTCTTCACCTCATGAAATAACAAGATCACACCAACAAGAATACAATGCTCTCTCCTTAATTACAAACTATCAGCACTTCCTTGCAATTTACAATATTCCAGCCTTCTGATCTCTTGGATTGGAGATCCATTTATAGATGTTTGCAAGGGTGTGAGTCATCTATGGGGTTTGATCAGATGACTATGTTCCTTTAGGGTATGAAACAACTCTTTTAGGGGTTGATGAGCCCTAATACATTGACATATATGTTTGGGGTTGATGTGCCCAAATATCTCTATAACATAGACCAACCTACCACCCTGAAGTGTTCAAAGGCTCCAACCTGTAGGTGACTTCATGGACTAGCCTAGCACCTCCCTTCCACCCTATAATTACCAAAAATGAGACAAGAGTGTGGACTCCTATACGAGGGAAAATGATCCCCGATACAATATGATTTACAATTATTTTCTTGTACTTGATCAAACACTCAATCACACTATGACTTGCAACCCAACCATGACATCATCCCAACAGGGACTCCTATACCTCCCAACAATGTCTCTTGGACTCTAAGCAAATTGACTCTTTTACAATAATGACTCTTTTACAAATTTACAATGATGATCATTTACAGCACTGACATTTTGACAAGACCTGACACTTGACTCGACACAAATTCTTGGATAATTTTCATCTACTAAGGTACTGTTGTGCTTACTTCAAGTAATGGTACACTGGCATTGCATTTCCTTTAAGTATATGTTTGTGTTGTCCTGAAGTGTCCTCCTTCCTGCACATGCATTAACTAACAAGACCCAAACCAATACAAAAAAAATTACTTACACTCTCCTGCCAAAACACATGTCAAAGATGATATTAAAAATTCAAATGCAATCACTAATCATACATACCTTGTTGTCGCAAATTTACCCTTGGATATTAATGTGTAGTCCTTACTGTAGTTATCATTGAATGCATACTTTTTCTTGAGTTCTAGGAGCTCAATATTGAATCTATTGTGTCTATGTAATTTCATATATCCAAGGTCTGAAATTTCATCCTATGGTAGCTCTTCGAGTTCTCTTTCCAAACCTATAGGTTTGATCGATATTGGATTCTTTGAGAAAGAGTTATTCCAAATTTCCCATGATGACATAATTATAGACTAGTTCAGTAGAGTGAACTTGTACGAAGTGCCACGTGTCATTGGTTCGAACTTTGGTAATGAAAACAATACCCAACAAACTAAAGTTTGTTCTCTTTCTATCACTATTTACAAAATTTGAATCCAATTCTCAGAGAAAAAGTTATGATGATTTTACCAAGGTCACCTATTTGACATGGAATTCGAGAGCCTGCAAACACCCTAGCTTCCTTAGATCATATCTTCTAAAATATGATATCAATATTTCTTCTCAAATGGGTTTTAATTTCAGCTTCTGAAGCTTCGTATAAAAGATGTTATAGAGAAAATTCAACAATGACCTGTTTGAAGCAGTGAAATCCTAGAATCCAAGGCTCCAAACTTGCTTCAAAACATACCTTCAAACTTGATCATAATTTTGTTCTCTCACTAGAATTCAAAGAAACATTAAACTACCTACAACATATCTTGCATTTGAAGCTCATGAAGGCCGAAAAATTATAGTGGTCATCTCACAAGATAGTTCGTTGAAAAGTGCTTACACAAGGAGGATATGAGAGTCACAATTTATAGAAATGATTAGGTTGAGAGGGTCTTCAACAAGTGAACGTTGGAGAGATTTTAGGAGCATAAACCATTATTAATTATTAACTATTCAATGACTACAACCAATGATGAGCTCCATGCCACAATCCCATTGGGTTTTAGCCCACTAACTAGGGTTATTAGTTTCAAACATGGATATCTCTCAAACCATGAAGAATTACATCGTGCCATATATCAATGGAAACATCTCTATGGGTAGAATCCATCTAAAAGATATTTGACTTTGAATAAAAATATTTTTCAAGTCAAAATTCCCATGCAAGATCAGCGTAGCCCCTGATTCTACTTGGGTTGACATCAACGACAACCACTCATCAACAATACCCATGTTGCATACCTTTGATGGACCCTACTACATGAAAATTTTGAAATACATGAAAAATAGTGATTGTAATCACCATTTTTCATGTAGATCACATTTTTGTGTGGTGGGGACCATAAAATGTATACAATATGGGTACCCCTTGGATGCAAAATTAAATCTCCCATCCAACAAGTGCTCCCGCTCAAAATTTGAGTAAAATACTAGGGAGATAAGTTGAAAGTATGAGTTGTAAAAGTAAGTTTTTCCTTTTTTCTATCTAAACATTGATGAGGTAATCTAATCTAATCTTATTATTTCCACTATTATTTTATGATTTTTCTTACGAGTTGCAATTATACCTCACAATTTCTTAGATATGGGTGGATCCGAAAAATATTCAGATAATGCAAGATTGGCCACAACCTTGGACCTTGAAAAGCATGTGAGGATTTTTTGAGCCTCACAGGATACTATAGCAAATTTGTCAAAAATTATGGATGCATTACCAGACCCCTGACTAATCTTCTCAAGAAAAAATCATTCCTCTAGATAGAAGAAACTCAATAGACATTCATGGTTCTCAAATATGCCATGTGTTGCACCTCGGTTTTGACCCTCCTAGATTTTACAAAACCCTTTGTGATCAAATGTCATGCCCCAAGGACCAACATTGGAGAAATCTTAATGTAATAAGGTCAACCAATAGCCTTCGTAATGCAATAATTAAGTGGAAATAATTTGGTTAAATCTACTTATGAGAAAGAAATGATGGTCATCCTAGAGGAAGTAAACACTTGGGAACCATACTTTCTTGGAGGACATTTCTAGATCGGAACTGACCTCACAATTTTAGGTATTTTTTGGAGCATCACTTATCCTCTCCACAGCAAAATAAATGTCTTACCAAAATTTCAGGCTATGTTGTCAAGACAATTTTGTGGAAGATGCGTTGTCATGACACCTTTCAGAGGATGAAACCCTCTTATCCCTATCCTTTCCCATAAGATATTTGATTGAGGAGGCATGTAATGAATGGATTTTCCATCCATCTCTTTCCAAATTGATCCAAAGGTTACAAGAAGATCCCAGCCTCCTAGCAGGTTAAACTTGGTAGGAAAACATTATTCAATATAAGGATCTTGTTGTTCTCTCCCATAACTCTAATTTCAAACCCCACATCCTAGTGGAGCTGCACTCCTCACCCATATTTTTAAAATGCTAGATACTATCAACATATAGGGGATCTCCCTGATATAAGGCCTTGATTATACCTCAAACCATTGAGTGTAGGAGACCCATGTAGAATACAACCTGACTTTTGTTTACTTAAATATATGGCTTGGATTTAACTTTTAACATGGGGAGAAGTGCATATGTGGTTTTGAATGAGAAAGCGAGTGTGCCTTGTGTCTATCTAATTTCAATTGTATGAAGGTTATTTCATTGCAAATGGGAAATAAAGTGAGCCTTTAAGAGAGAAGTAATAGTGCTACCCTAATGGAGAAAAACAAAGAAAGAGAAAGGCTTGTCTAATATCAATTGAAATAGTTCACAAAGATGAGATGATCGTTAAAAACATTATAGCACAATATCAATATTTTAAGCATTGAAGTCACCAAAATAGTTCAATTACTCTAGTACAAGTGAAAAGAAACATGAACCATAAACATTCAAATAATATTCTTAAAAACATTCACAATCCATGTGTGAAACTATGTTGACTTGAAAAGGATTCAATATTAAATAAAAGTTCCAAGATTCATAAATAAAATGGACATCACTAGCTCCAATAGTGGGGCATTAGAGCCACTACTTACTCCCTAAAAGTACTAACTTGGTCCATCTAATGCCTTGTGGGGGAATCCAAGGTTAAATTTTTTTTACATGCATAATGGGAATCCTTTTATAACTTGAGGCATGACTTTTCACATCCCCATGACTCTTGAATTTCCAACTCCTAATGAGCTTTGGACTTCCAAATGACTTTTGGAATTACATATGAATTTTGGTATTACATGTATTTTGGAATTCCATGACATTTTGTCAATACAAGACTCTTGGATTTCCACTTATTTTTACTTAAAATGATTACAATGTTACATGATAACTTCCACATCATCATTTGATGGAGAAATTACATGTCACTATCGCTCATGACATGCACTTTATTCATTGGTGTCATGGCTTCCAATCTAGTCTTTGTTCTCAATTACAAGTTCTAATCATTGATGCCTTTAACCTTCAAAGGATCTTTGATCTTGGAGCCTTTAGGGTTCTTCGATCATCAATATTTCACTTTGTTATTTTTTTTGTTTCTTCCTTTATTTGTATCCTTTTCTCGATCTTTCTCATGTGTGCTTGCCATGCTATTTTTGGAACACCTGTATTTGCAATCACTCATGACAGGAAACCATCCGCCTGAAAATATCCTATTCTACAATGTTTTATGCATATTTTCTATTCATTCCTTTTATGTGCACTTAAAAGGGACAACAAGAGTTTCTAGGCACATTTGCATACTCTGAAGGGCTGAAAGGATGAAGAGGGAGGCTTCAGGGGTTTAGTATGCACTCATGTGCTCAAGGGAGTGGGACAGTCAAGGCAGGGCACATGGTGCAAGTCCAAAAGATGAAGGGGAATGATTTGGGCTTCCCAAGTGTGTAGTGCACCCAAGGGAGAGAGGGATGGTGTAGGGCACACTCCTTAAGGCTAAAGGAGGAATTCTTCAATCCCTCAGGGTGTACTTCCCATGCACTTAAGAAGCCCAAGAGGGTGCATGGTGCAAGTTTGAAGGTTGAAGGTTGGTGCTTCATTCCTTTGAAGTGTGCCCATGAACTCAAAGGGTCTAGGAGGGTAGATGGTGCATGATGGAAGGCTCAAGGGTTGTGGTTAAAGTCTTCAAGGTGTGCTGTTGCACTCAAGGAGGGTGCATTTCTTCGAGTTGAAAGAATGTGCTCAAAGGAAGACTTGGTTTCTTGGAGGGCATAGTTTGGAACAATGAAGGGGAAGATGCTTAAGGAGTGTGCTCTATGCTTTTGGAGGGTACATGATGCACTTTTGACCAATCAAGGATTCAATATCAAGGCTTCATACTACGCATGTGCAATCTTGGCTTTGATGGGTTTTCTTTGAAGCTAAAATATGTCTAAGTGTGAAAAATAGGACAAGGGGTGAACATGATGTGATCTAGACATAAAAACACTTATGACACATACCAAATCATAGATAAAAAGTAGAAAATCTTGAAAAATGATAAGTATACATCAAAATGCCACTTTACATTCATTATCGAAGTACCACAAGTGAAGTGTGCGTGACAACAACCAAAAATGTTTTTTTGTGACCACAAGGATATTACATTTTGAAACACACCAAATATTTTCTACTCAATGTGATGACACTTGAGAACTCTCAAGATCACTTGACACACATATCAGATGACATGAAACGACACCTGAAGACCAAGGAAACACTTAACATGATGATAAAATAGGCTCCAAAATTTGAATGTAGTAAAATTGTTGGACAATTTTGTAGCAGTGACAACATTTGGTGACACATTGGGTGAACTTCAGCTTCTTTTTCATGGAAAAACTATCAATTAAGGTCTAGACCTTCAAGAAGTATTGATTTCCTCGATTTACCCCTTTTGACCTGGTTCTATACGTAGCAATTCATTTTCCTCTACTTGGTTTAACACACACAAAAGATACACTAGATCACAATTGTTTCAATCACGGAAAGGCTAATGTGTGCACTGAGTTTATTATATTAAGAGTATGAGTTTTCATCTTTGGTGTTCCGCTGCTTCCATTAGGCCTATAAAGTACCGCGATGGAGTCACTTCAGGAGAAAAAGCATTGCTTCATCGCCAATGAACCTAGACAGTACCCCAATGAAGTTGCTTGCTCCACCTCCCTGCATAGGAATCCTTTCTCTCCTTTCACCCTTTATTTATTAAATTTAAAATAATTGTGCATCAACACTTATTATTTTCAATGAGCAGAAGAGGGATCTTGATTTATTGAGAGTAGAGGGTGTTGCCCATTCAGAGAAGTTTTTTAAGAATTTTGATATTGGTTTTCTCACTTGAGATTTCCCTTGTCTACTAGATTGGACAAGAATTAACACACAAGTAGATTTACACCAAGTTGAGTAATTTAGATACTAGCATAGCTTCAAATCTAATAGGTTCCCTCAAGGTTTTCGTATTGGAAGAATCAATTTTTCCATCTAGACTTATCTCAAACTATGGAATTTTCCCAAATAAAGAAGGAGAAAATTAGTAAGCCAAACATTGTGGTTGTCACACTTTTCTTTCATTTCACCACAATGTATTTTAAGCCATGCATTTTTACACAAGGTTCATATTTATATACAATGACCAAAAAACAAGACATGACTAAGACAACACATGAATGACTGACACAAATGAACAGACACGAAACAAAATAAAATGTACAGGAAGCACAACTCGTAGCTACTACTGAAATATTTTTTTTATATTTCGTTCATTTATTTGAAGTGGTTCAATCATCTCGTTTAAGGATTTGAGGTTTCTTGAAAGTATTGTGACCAAAAGTTTCATCGATGGTGAATGGCCCAATCCACGAAGGTTGGAAATTATGTGGTTTCCCTTTTCTTCGTTGGGTTTATCCCACTTCAGTACTAGGTCATCCACATAAAAGCTATTTTCCCTTATGGTATTCTTATCAAACCAGCGCTTTACATGGTTCTAATGCTAAAAAACTATGTACTTGGATTTGAGCCTTTCTTCCTCGAGTTTGAGTAAATTTTATATCATGTTATGAACCAGAAGGAAAGGTCTACGTTGTGACTCTTAAGAGAGTTGCAAGGTTGGAAGATACAAGTTTAGAGGCAAGATAGCTTCTTTACCATAAACTAAAAAGTACGGTGAGGTTCTTAGGGATGGATTTGGAGTTACACAATCAGACCAAAGTGCATTGGTCAAAGCTTTATGCCAATTCCTTTGTGAAAATAGTATGGCCCTTTTAATTATGCGTATGAGATTATTATTTTTTGATTAATCCAAACCATTTTCCCATGGATAATAATTAGATGCATGTTTCAATAAAATCCCATTTTTTAATGTGAATTCTTGAAGTCTTAATGATGAAAAGTAAGTCACATTATCAAAGACATGTGACGTAGGAATGCCAAACCTGGTTATAATATTATGTTGCAAGAAGTGAATGACTTCCTGGTCATATACTAGTCTGAGGGGAACTTTTTCTGACCACTGAGTGAAGTAATCTATCGTTGTTAAGGTATAATGGTACTTCTTTTACGAATGGGGAATTTTTTTTCCGATAACATCTAGGCCCCACTGTTGGAATGGTTCCTCGATTTCTACTGGTAGCAGTGGGGTGAATGATCTTTGATTAGGCCTGTGGATCTCATACAAGATTGGACCATTTGGACATAGTCATGGACATCCTTAAATAGAGTGGGCCAATAATAACCATCCCTCATAAATTTATCTTATGTAGTATCGCACACATAGTAGCCACTTGCTAGTCTATCATGTAGATCTTTAAGAACTTTCTATGTATCTTGTGACTCAAGGCACCTTAGTAGGACACCATTGTGGTGCTTCTGAAAAGATCTCCATGCATTAATTGATAATATAAAGATTTTAAATGGATTTACATTTTATTTTTATTTGATAAGTCCATGGGAAAGCTTCCATGTTCTATAAATTTTCGTAAAACTGCATACCATGGCACTATAGACATGGAATGAGGAACATGTTCAATGTTGTCCATTTATATATCCTACTCTCAGCCTAAAATATCTTGCTTGCAAGCATCTCTTGCTTCGACTACTAGTTTACATAGGCCATTACCCTTTATGGTATGAAGTAATTTGAACTCCAGATCATATTCTTGTAGATATGTCATCCAATTAACCCTTTTCTCACCCAACTCTTGTTGCACAAACAATGTTCTCACTGCTAGATGAGGTATAAATATGATTGTGTGAGTTTACATAGGGCCTAAAACTCTTAACTACCTTATATACAATACATGTTGGTTTTTCAATGGTAAGATAATTTAATTCCGTCCCTTGTAGGCTAGCTCTCATAAAAGAGACATGCCACTCATTTCTTTTGATATCCTTCTAATTTGACACAACCGTAATTGACGAATACAAAGAAAACATATAGAGTAGGAAATATTTGCCATAATTTAGGCTAAATACCACAAGTGCATCAGAAACACCCTGCTTTATCTTAGTGAAAGCTCCTTCTCTCATTTATCCCATTTGTATACTACATTTTTCTAAATCATCTCTTTTATGGGCTTCATTATCTGAGCATAATGAGAGATGAACTTTCTCAGGAAATTAATTTTCCCTAAGAAACACTGCATGGTCTTCTTATTCACTGGAAACGAGATCTATGTAATGGATTTGACCCTCTCAAGATGGATCTTAATTATGCTCTTAGTAATGATGTGCCCTAAGATAATAACTTTAGGCACACCAAAGACACTATATATGAGATTAATATAAATACCATACTTTTGACATCGCTCAAATATATGCTTTAGATGACATATATGATCTAATCAATTATTGGAAAACACAATAACATATTCCAAATAAACAACACCTCTATGACCTATAAGGCCACAAAAGGAGAAGTCCATATCTCTTTGGAAAGTTGTAGCGATGTTAATAAGTTGAAATGGCATCATCTTGAAAGAGAATGTTCCCAATTTGGTCTTGAATTTAGTCTTCAATCTATCGGGCTCCACTACTAGCACTTGATTGTAACTAGAGAAACCATCTTGTGGCAAAAACATCTCAAAACTAGATATTGTCTAGAGGATCTATTCCATGGATGGCACTGGGTAATTCTCTTTACCAAAAGCCCAGTTGAGATTTAAAAAATCAATACATGGCCTTATTTCATAAGACTTATTTCTAACTGCGACCAAGTTGCAAACCCAAGTGGAATGTTTGACTCTCAATATGATCCAAGCATCCAACAAATTTCTCAATTCGTTCTATATGAGGGATTCTAGTGTTGGATGAACTTTCTGCAGTTTCTAATGGAAAGCTTTTACCCCTTCCTTTACGAGATTGATGTGTTGGATAATACCAGTGTAATATATATTTAAATTATCATATGTCCATGCAAATACATCATGGTATAGTTTGAATAAATAGTTTATGCATGTTGCTCATATGGAGAACAACATGTACCGAGGCTCACATACTATGGATCTTGTTGACTCCCAACATTGACTTGTTTAGATGATAACTTTGAGCTATGAGTCTTTGTATTGATTGGTCCTCTAAATGGGTTTTGCAAATAATATAACTTCTATAGGGAAACCACACCATTAGGCACAATGTTTCCTTTCATTACGTTGGATACATCCTGCAAAGCCTGATCATGCTCATTCTCATTTATGGAAACATATTTGAATACATCTGCATTAGCAATAAAGTGTAGCATATGTCGGTATTCATTAAAAACATGTAAATGAGTGACATTATCTTGCATAGATGGTTTATATATAATTTCAATAGAAAAATCATTTTTCAATGGTGAAATTATAGCAATTGCATTTGCTAATGCATCTGCTGCAACATTTTTAACTCTAGGAATAGAAATAATATTGAAAGCTTTGAAATAATTAATTAAACACCATACCTCCTGCTGGTAGTTTTTTAGATTCATTGGAACACAATTTATAGTATCTCATACCTATCAATTAACCACCGATGAGTCATCGATTACCTTAACAATGTCTACCTTAAGTTTAATAGCTTTCTTCAATCCAAGTATGAGTGCTTCATATTCGACAGTATTATTAGTAAACTTGAACTCAAGACAGCATGCAAGGATATGCTTCTTGATGCACGGGTCTGTAAGTATGCAACAAACTCTAGAGCCATCTCACTTCTTTGAACCATCAAAATATATAGTCCAAATATTATGACCTACTATGTTTCTTCCTATAATACTATTACTACTAGTATTATGTACATATATATTACATGACTCATTTGCACCAATTCGAGAACAAGGAAGGAGCTAGAGCTGTGTATCTGGTGGAATGAGTGATGGTTGTTCTTGATAACACACGAAGTTTGTTTCTAGGCAACAGTTCCCAAAGATTAGATTAGAAAGGGAGACAGACTCATTGTGGCCCTCAAGTGGTTCCATAGTGTGTTTTATATATGGCTCAGTTTCCACCCACAACTAGTTATTCTTACCCTTGTATGGAAGACATAAATGTGACCAGTTTTTCATAGAATATAATTTTAATTTTCTAGACCAGTCTCTATTGAGGAGTAGACCATAGGCTCCTAGAATGTCCACAATTAGAATAGTTATACATTGATGAACTCAGTCATCTTTTTATAATATAATAAGTAGATTATTAAGTTCATCAATAGCTTGGACAAGAGATTTGTCCAGTTGAATAATTTTTGCATCAGTTTTGTCCCATTTAGCATTTATTTTCTTTGCAACAGATAATGGCATTACATTTACAGATGCACCAGAATCGACTGAAAAATTATGGACATTATAATTAAAAATTTCAAATGTTAATTAAAATAGGGGAAAAGTATGTTAGCTTCTAACGTTACAAAATTACCTACAGATTCGAGGGGACCAGATGAATTACCAAATAGTTTTTGAGAGGAAGAAACTTTATCACCTGGCAAAGCTTGTCAAAAGGTTTGGACAATTAAATCACGCTAGCTTGCGATCCTCGTGGCGCATATATGGAAATATTGGTGTGTCCTCTCTTCAAGTCTTCAATAATGTTATAACCAATTGTTTCATCTCTATCAGGTTGTGTATAAGTGTCTATAGGAGTAACTTTATTTGACACTTCCAGAGCGGTAAACTTAGTTTAATTACTAGAGGAAGCATTCTTGGAAGTGTTTGTATCTCCATACTTATTCTATACATTTTGAGTAGGATTAACTAGTGGTGAGATCCTTCTTAACAATTTCTCTTTCATTTTTTGTCTTGTTGCCTCCTAATAAAAAATGGCCCATTTACTCCTTAAATTGTATCGACCATTTTTCTTTGGAGTATGGGCCTCACTTTGTGGTGGTTCTTCAACATTTTTCTTATTAGCATTATAGATACAATGAAATGCATTCACTACATATCCAACAACTTTTCTTTCTTCAATAGTTATAGTTTCACCTATTTCTTCTTTCTATTCTTGCTGCTCACATGCTAGTAGGGAACCCACAATGTGTGCAACCAGAGTGTTCATGTTGTGCATATTCCTGGTGGAAAGAACAATAGTTATCCATGTTGATACTTTCTATGTTCATCACAATTCTCAAGCTCATGGTAGACTTGGCGAGATGATTTTTATTGCTATTATTATTCTTATGAAACGAGAAGGAATTCTGAAGCTTTCTACTAGTAGAAGTCTCGATTTACCTCTTCTTTAGCTTTGAAATTTATTTGGTAAGAGCTTTCACCATCCTGGTTAAGCTTTCAATATTTGATGATTCCTTTTATTTAGCCTTACTAGAAGAAGGTTGAGACTTCCTACTAGTTTCTTTGGAGCTGCTTGATTCATCATCATCAATAATGACCTTGATAGCACACAAGTCCTTCTTGGCGGTGGTCACTTTTGAAAAATTTAATGCTAGTCTTCCCTTTGTAGCCCTTTTAACAAATTGAGAAATATTATCAGGCAAAGGAAGCTATATAGTAATTTATAGTAATTGAATAATGTGGTTTCATGCCCAAGGGAAACTTATTCCATATATGGTTGAATCTCTGATTAAATTCTTTCAATTTCTCTTTTCCCCCCATTTTACTATTTCTAATCTCTTTCAATAACATGGCAGGAGTCTTTTCATCAACAAAGTTCTCTAGGAATAACTTCTTAAACTCCCTTCAACTATGGATTGAATTGATAGGAAACTATGGTACAATGTTTTTGCTCTACCTTCTACTGTATAAGCAAATAGGCTATAAGCAACATCATCGTACCATAATGATAACATTTGTTTATGCATGAAGAAGTCGTCAATTTGATATTATTCATTTGTCTTCTAGTTTGGATTGAAATTTGATCACAAATTTTTCATACGTCTAGGAATCTTATGAAGAATGTCTGAAAGAGCAAGAGGCCCTTGGGCCATCTAGTTCAAGTCCTATTTTTTCATGTCTTCATCTTTGTGCACCTCTTTCTTTTCATAATTTGAGGAGTCTTCACCTTCACCATCTAAGCTATCAAATATTTCGTCAGAAATAACAATGTCATCCTTGTACTCTTTGTTAATAAGTGGAAGTTTATCTGAATGTACTGTATTTTCTTGGATCTTTCTAACCCTTCAAGAGTAGCAAAGACTAGATCTTACACTGTAATGACTAATATGCCAAAATGATTTTTTCCTTCTTCTTTGAAAAGTGTGTGAGATTCTATGCTCCAAGAATCAATCTAATACTTTGCAAACCAATAAGTTCTAGGTCGAAGTGTCTGAATTTGTTCATATCTAACCTCGTATGTCAAATTTAGGCTAGGATGAGAATCCCATGCTAACTTAGGAATATGTTTCAAAGTTGTGCTCGAGATATTGCTACCTTGTTGAAAATATGAATGGTTGGGTTGCGTGGAGTTATCAGCCACAAAAAATTGTTGGCCCTCCTTCTAGGGCCAAAATGTCGACGACATTGGATACTGCCAACATATAGGGGATCTCCCCAATTAAGATCCCGATTAGACCTCACATTGTTTGGTGTAGGAGTCCCATCCAGAATACAATCCAGTAGCCATTTAATTAAATATATTACTTGTATTTAACTATTAGCATGAGAGAGAAGTGCATATATGCTTTTCAATGAGAAAGTGAGTGTGCCTTGTGACTGTCTAATTGAAAATGTATCAAGGTTCTTTAACTGCGGATGGGGAAATAAAGTGAGCCTTTAATAGATAATTAATAGTACTACCCTAATGGAGACACACATAGAAGGAGAAAGGATCATCGACAATCAAGTAAAATAAATCACATAGATGTGATGATTGTTATAAACATTACAACACAATTTCAATATGTCAATCACCGAAGTCACTAAAATAGTTCAATTACTCTAGTACAGGAGAAAAAAAAACATGAACCATAAAATTAAAAGGATAGTCTTAGAAAAGTTCACAATCCATTTGTGAAATTGCATTGTCTTGAAAAGCCTTCAATATTAAGTAAAAGTTTTAGAATACATAAATACAATGGACATCACTAGCTGTACTAGTGGAGTGTTAGAGCCACTACTTGCTTGCCAAAATTACTAACTGTGTCTCTCTAATGCCTTATGGGAGAAGCCAAGGTTAAAATTCATTCACATGAGAAATTAGGATCCTTTTATAACTCAAGGCATGAATTTTCTCATACGCAACTCCTAATGAAAAGAGTTCTACAACCTATGAACTTCCAAATGACTTTTGGAATTACATATGACTTTTGGGACTACATGTCTTTTGGAATTCCATGAATCTTTTGTCCATACATGGATCATCAACTTCCACTTGTTTGTTTTTATAATAATTACAACATTACATGAATTCCACATCATCATATGATGGAGGCATGACATGTTACTATCCCTAATGACATGGACTTTCTTCAATGATGACATGGCTGCCACTCCTATCTTTGTTCTCGATACAACTTCTAATCATCCATTTCTTTACTCTCCAAATGATCTTTTAACTTGGAGCCTTTAGGATTCTTCGATCATTAATCTTTCACCATGTTCTTCATTCTTTAATGATTCATTTTTTTGTGTCCTTTTCCCTATCTTCCTCATGTGTGCTTGCCATGCTATTTCTGGAACACCTGTATCTAAAATCACTAATGACAAGAAACCATCACCTTCAAAATTTTCTATTCTACCATGTTTTATTAAAAATTTTGTTCATTCCTTTTATGTGCACTTAAAGGGGACAAGGAGAGCTTTTGGATGCATTGGCGCACTTCAAAGGGATGAAATTATGAAGAGGGAAGCCTTTAGGGCTTCAACATGCACTCATGTACTCAAGCGAGTGAGACAATCAAGGTAGGGCACATGGCACAAGTCCGAAGGATGAAGGGGAAGACTTGGGACTTCCCAAGTGTGTAGTGCACCCAAGGGAGAGAGGGAAGGAACATCGTGAACTCTTTAAGTCTAAAGGAGGAAGGATTCAGGTCCTTGAGATGTGCTCATGTGCTCAAGAGGCCGAGTAGGGTGCATGGCGCAAGTATGAAGGCTGAAGGCTAATGCTTCATACCTTCAAAGTGCATCCATGCACTCAAAGGGTCTATAAGGGTGCATGGCACATTGTGGAAGGTTGAACGGTTGAAATTAAGGCCTTTAGGGTAAACTCATGCACTCAAGGATGGAACACTTATTCGAGTCGAAGGAGTGACCTCGAAGGAATAGCTGGTCTCTTGGAGGGTGCAATTAAACAAGGAAGGGCAAGAGGCTTAAGGAGTGTGCTCTGTGATTTTGAAGGGAACATGGTGCACTTCCTAACAATGAAGGATTCTCAATCAAGGCTTTAGAGTCCACTCATGCATTCTTGACATTGATGGGTTTTCCTTGAAACCAAAATTTTTCTAAGTGTGGAAGATAGGACAAGTGATGAAAACAATGAGCTCTAGACATAAAAACATGTACAACACATACCAACTCATAGATAAAACTTAGACAAGATTGAACAATGATAAGTATACATCAAAATGACACTTTACATGCATTATCGAAGTACCACAGGTCAAGTGTGTGTGATTGCGACCAAAAGTGTCATTTTTTACCACAAGGATATTACGATTGTGAAACAAACCAAATATGTTATATTCAATGTAATGACACGAGAACACTCAAGAATAGTTGATACACATAAAAAACGACACGAAGAAAAACTTGACGACCAAGGAAACACTTAACATGATGATAAAGTATGCTTCAAAATTCGAATGTAGTAAAATTTTTGGAGGATGTTGTAGCAGCAAAAACACCATCATAGGTGAGCTTTCCAAATAATTATGCTCATGCACGCCACTCGTTCCTTTGGGAAGGGATGAAACATGACATTCTTACATTTGTAGCTAAATGTGAATTTTTCTAGTGCAACAAGAGGGAAAGAGTGAAGATTACGGTAACCGTACAACCCATGATGCTACCTTCTTCTATATTGATTACTATCTCTATGGACTTCATTACATGTCTCCCTAATTATCCAATAAGTTGGGCATCATGGTGGTAGTGGATCTACTCTCCAAATATGACAATTTTTGTGGCTTATCGCACCCTTACAATCCATATTCGGTGTCTCAAGCCTTCATGGATCAAATTTTCAAACTACATGGCATGTCTACTTCTATTGTGTCTGATCATGATCCCACCTTCACTAGCAATTTTTGGAAGGATTTGTTCAAGCTACATGTTACAAAATTCCAATTGAGTACAACATATCACCCCCAGGTGGATGATCAAATTGAAGTGGTAAAAAAATGTTTTGTGACCTACTTGTTGAACTTTGCTTCAGATAAACAACATCAGTGGGTGCAGTGGTTACCTTTAGCTGAATGGTGGTATAATACTAATTATCATGAAGTGACCAAGATGACACCATATTATATGGTGTATGTCTAACTCCCACCTTCATCAACTTCTTATCTTCCAGGATCTTCTAAAATGTTGGCAGTTGATAAACTACTTTAGAATCAAGCCGCTACTCTCTATACTCTAAAGGAAAATTACTTAAGAGATTACTCAAGGATCTTATTTTGAACATAACCTAAAACAACTTACATATGACTCATAATAAGTTTTTCAACAAGTCCAATATTGGGTTAGTTTACTTGCCAAGAAGAACCAGTGTTTGTATCAGCTAACAGAAGGAGTGACAAAAGAAAATCGACGATGCTCTAGCCACTACAGATCTAAAGCAGTAGCAAAATTTATTTATTCAAGTTGAAGCACTTGAGAAATAAATTCTATGTTGGAACCAGAGTCACATACAACTAAGATTTTGTTGTGAGACCTCTAAACACTAGCTCAATATCACTTTATGCAACTTCACAAACTTAATTATGATGATGATGTTCAATGAAGACCATGCTTACATCCCATCCTGAGCAACCAAATGCAATACAATTGCATTTGTTAATCAGGTTGTTGCGTTCATTAACACTTGGAAGTCTATTATGATAGACTATACCGATTTCAAAGCTCAAGTTTTAAAGATAGTACTAGAATTGGTTCCTTTGTTTGAGGACAAAGTAGTAGGACAAGAAAAAGAAGCATCTATAGAGGTAGTAGAATTGCAAGTAGATATGAGTGTGTAGATAGAAGATTAACTCGAGGGTGGGTCATTGAATTTTGGTTGAGGGATGTTGGGTCCTTCATTTTGGAAGATTTTGATCAAGTTCTGACCAAAAAAAGGTTGTAGGAATAATCAGCGCATGAAAAAAATCAAAATCATCAAACAATCCAGAAAGTGATATCAGAAAAGGGGGAGCATGGATTAGAAGAAATAACTAGCTATCTTGGAATTTGATAAAGCCATGGAAGGAGGACTGAAGTCCCAATTCTAAAAGAATCTAGGAGATATGGACCAAAGCAGTGGATTTTGTGAAAGTGGACCAAGTTAAGTGAGTGGGATCAAAGTGGTCAAAATGGATCGAATCAAGCAAGTTGGGTTGGAGGGTAAAATCTATAAAAGGCTACAGAAAATAAGTTAGTATGGAGAGAGATCTGATATATGCCAAGATGTTGTCGAATTGTAGATTCCAACCCTATGCCTCTTTAATGTAAATTGATTTCACTATGATTTTCTCTTGTCATTATGGGAAATGTCTTGCAAAATTTTGCATATCTATGATATAATGGTCCAATTCAATCAATAAAATAAGGTGTTTTATGGATAAGTTATGTGTGCATATGTATGGAATGGTTATGATTCAAGTTCCATTTTAAAATTTTTATTATCATGTTTTAATATGTCTTCTGGAAATTATCTTTGTAGACACTCTCGTTTTGATTATATAATGATCTCTGAGTATTTTCACAAATGTTGTATAAGTTCTTAACTAATGAGTGATCTATTTGGTAATTGATCCTCGACGTTATTTATTGATCCCATTTAATTTTAAAATGTATCAACACACCTCAGCTAAGATGTTTCTCCTTTTTAGAGGGATAAAAATGTTGGCATTGCAATAGAATAAAATGGAAGCTTTTGAACTATTGGAATAAGGAATTATTTGGGGGGGTGGGGGGTGAATAAGTAATAGTGAGGTTCTTAATATATAAGATCAATTATTAAATTTAATTTTACTTTTTTCTAGTTGCTTTTGAGAGCATTCATATATATCTATATATACATAGAAAAGTAAAACATTTATATGAGCACACATTCCATTAATTGAGAAACACACACACATTAACATAGGTAATTTTATGTGGAAACCCAAAGGGAGAAAACCACCAATCCTTTTTTAATATAATGTAAATCAAGCACCTACTTAATTACATCAAGTTGTTTATGGGAACCCACTCATAGGAGGCCCCAACCTCCTCAAGGTAGCAAGCCACCACTTTTCAAGAGGCAGCAACCTCTTATGAATGCATCCCACAACCTATTATAGCAACTATTTTGCTTTTCATACAATTTCAAGACTGAAAACAGAGGCAAATAAAAATGCATATAAATGTCAACCTAATTAGTTGCTCCACACACAACACTTTCTCTTCTACTTTGTAGTCCTCCTTTGTTGAAATATGGAAACAAGAATATTCCAATTTAATTTGTCCTTGAATTAAATTGTGATTTAAAATCGAATTTAGTCTTAACATCTACTTGGAAATAATTAATTAATTAGTTGGAGAAATTCAAGTTAGATGTCTTTATGAAGTTATGCAAGAGTTATACCTTAAATTAAGGAGATAAGATTGAGTTATATTTGAGTTGTAATTAGTTAACTCAGTTTACTGAGTTAAGTCCAGTTAAATTAGTTCCAAACTATTTGAGGAACTAATAGTGAGTTAACAGTTAGTTGATGCATTAATGCACTCAACTAGTGCTACTCCAGTTAACTAAATATTCCCTCATCAGAAACTCATGCATGTCTATTATGAGAATGACCCAATTGAGATTAATGTTCAAGGACAGTGTGCTATCAGTTTCATGTGTTTTCTCATTGAGAAAACTCATGCATGTAGTCAAGGTTTCATCCTTGAGGATTGCATATTTTTGAAGATTGGATTTCCACTTGGTAAAAGGCTAATCATCCACAAGGAACAATGCAAGGAAATATGACCTTGGAGCATAGAGAGGAAGGCTAGAGAGAAGCCAAGATTTCTTGTGAGCATCTGTGAGGATTGTACTGAGAGTTGGCTAGTTGTGAGTGCTAAGGCTTTGTATAATTCCTATGTATTTCCACCATGTATGATAATAAAATAGTGTGGGGTTTCTAGCTGAGGCTTTCCCCAAAGTATTTTCATGTGTATTGTGCCATTGATTCTTCTTCTTTTGGTTATATTATTCAGCTTGATCTTTAAGCTTTTGCAAATTGATAGTAGATGTAGGTTATAGTATTCTTCTTTGATTTATATTGCATTATCAGGTTAACTTACCACCAGAGTTTCTACATGGTATCAGAACTGTGAACATTATACTGAGAAGAGAATTCGAAGTTTGAAGTTTAGGGTTGTAGGTGCAAATCGAATTCATATCATACTTCAAGGTTAGCCAATGCCATTCTATGGCTTGAGACTCGAGTATGCCTTGGAAGGTAGGTCAAATTACATAGCATGGAAAGATAGAATGGAGGTTGTATTAGAAGACAATGGATTGAAGGAATTCATTGATCAATAAATCCCAAAGCTAGCTTCAATTAATGCACAAGAGTTGGTTGAGTGGCGGAAGTGTGTGGCAAAGGTGAGATGGATCATCCTTGAGGGAGTTCGAGACCATATTGTCTCGAGTTTCCATGGGAAGGATACTCCATTTTAAATGTGGAATACATTGAAGGACCTCTACCAAAACAGTAGCGACCAGAGGAAATTGGCGCTCAAGGATAAGCTTTGAAGAATCAAGATGGAGAAGGGTGATACTATTTCCACATATCTGAACAAGCTCACCACCTGCAAAGATGAGCTTGGTAGTGTGGGAATAACTATTGTCGATGATGATATGGTGAGCCTCGCTCTCCTTGGCCTTCCAAAGAATTGGAATATCTACTAAGACTCTGTGAATGGAAGGGAGAAACTGTTGGATTGGGAACGACTGTGGTTGGATCTTATGCAAGAGGAGATCAGGAGGAGCACATGAGATGGTTCTTCATCCAAGAATAATGATGACAAAAATCTTGCCTTAGCAAGTAAGGAAAGGAAAGGGAAGGGGAAGGCTTCCCATTTCAAATCAAATTCTTCTCATGGAGGGAAGAAGGGTGACATGTCTAAAGCAAGATGCTTTAATTGTCATAAGATGGGACATTATGTAACTAATTGCCCATCAAAGAATTCCAAGAAGGGATCATTGGAAGGATCAGAATGTGAGGCATTAGCCTCTTAGTTTGAAATGGACTTTACCCTCATCGCATGCATATTGTCATCGATGATAGGTTGTGTCTGGTGTCCTGATAGCGGAGCCTCATTCCACATGACCGGTGATAAAAATTTATTCAGTGCCTTAGAGGAGAAAGACCTTAAGATGCACATAGAGATGGGTGACAACAGAAGGTATGGTGTTTCAAGAGTGGGCATAGTTGATTTTCAGAGGGAGCATGGAGCTCCTCTCATCCTTACAGATGTGATGTATGTGCCTGGACTGAAGAAGAACTTGGTATCGGTCGTGATGTTGGAGGACAAGGGATATGATGTTGTATTCAGTAAAGGAAAGGCGTTCCTAAGACACATAGCCATGGGTCAGACCAAGAGCATAGGGATTCAGGTGAAGAATCTCTATAAACTAGAAGTAGATGATTGTGCAACATTGAGTACGAAAGCAAAATTGGTGCAAAGCCAAGACATTAGCAAGATGTGGCATAGACAGTTGGCCATTTGCATCATGGGGCTTTGAAGATAATGTAGCGTATATCGACAGGACTTCCCAAAAGTAAACTTGAGCAAGTTGACACATGCAAAGGTTGTACCTTGGGAAAGTACACCAAGTCTTCCTTTCATGACCAAGACAGTTGAGCAGAGGCTATCTTAGAGTGAGTTCATACTAATTTGTGTGGACCATTCTTGACAACATCCACAATGAAGCAAACGTATTATGTGATTTTCATTGATGACTATTCTCATAAATGTTGGATTTATTTCATGCAGAAGAAGGAACAAACTTTCAAAAAGTTTTGTGAGTTCAAAGCTTTGGTCAAGAAAGAGTTAGGGAAGAAGATCAAGGCCTTGAGAAGCAACAATGGTGGATAATATGTCTCTCAATAGTTTAAGGACTTTTATGCAGCCGAAGGAATTAAATGAGAGTTGACGACACCTCATAACCCATAGTAGAATGGGGTGGCCAAGAGGAAGAACAGAACTATTGTAGGGGTAGCACGGGCAATGCTACATGACCAAGGCCTACCACTTCACTTGTGGTCTTAGGCATGCAACACAATGGTCTATTTTCAAAATAGAAGCCTGCATCACATACTTGGAATGAAGACACCAGAGGAAGATTTCTCTGGTAAGAGACCAGATGTGGGTCACCTCAGGATCTTTGGCTCATCGGTATATTTCCATGTGACAAAGGATGTATGGAAGAAGCTTGAGCCAACAGCAGAGTTGGGGATATTTGTGGGGTACAATGATACACCTCACAACTATCGAGTGCACTTGCCTACTAGTTGGAGGATAATGGTTCGTAGAGATGTCAATTTTGATGAGCAGAAGGCCATGCGAGTTTCCCTTGAGAGGGAGCTCCAACTACAAGGTGTGGAGGAACTATTGGTTCCTAAGGAGGAGGAGCCTCAGACTGATGCAGAGCAGTCACATGCAGAGGTTCCAGGAGTGGAGACATCCACTGAAGTAGAGTCTTCCATAGATGGACAGAAGTGCATAAGAGAAGCTGATAGATTGTTGGATGATGCGAGAGAGAATGTCGGAGCACCATCTTCTCAGTGAAGATAGAGGAGGTCACCTAAGAGGTACATTGTATACATGGCCCTTGCTGGGGAAAGTGTTGAGACCGAGCCATCTTCTTTTGAGGAAGCAGTGCAACAGTCGATTTGGTTTGATGCTATGGTGGAGGAGTATGAATCCATAGTTCGTAACATTGTTTGGGACATGGTTTCGAGACTGGAGAACAAGTCAGTTGTGAGTTCCTGTTGGCTTTACAAGGTAAAGAAATTTGTTGATGGTAGTGTGGAGAAGCATAAGGCAAGATCTATTTTTGTGGCTTTTCACAGGTCGAGGAGGATCATGTTTATGCAGTATATTTCGACAGAGGAGCAAGATTCTGACATTTTGACAAAGGCATTGTCGAAGTGTAAATTTGATTTCCATTAAGATAGGATTGGGGTGGCAGATAATCCCTTTCTTGTTGAGAGGGAGTGTTGAAATATGGAAACAAGAATATTCCAATTTAATTTGTCCTTGAATTAAATTGTGAGTTAAAATCGAATTTAGTCTTAACAGCTACTTGGAAATAATTAATTAATTAATTTTAAATTAATTAGTTGGAGAAATTCAAGTTAGAAGTCTTTTTGAAGTCATGCAAGAGTTATCCCTTAAATTAAGGAGATAAGATTGAGTTATATTTTAGTTGTAATCAGTTAACTCAATTTACTGAGTTAATTGCAGTTAAATTAGTTTCAAATTGTTTGAGGAACTAATAGTGAGTTAACAGTTAGTTGATGCATTAATGCACTCAACTAGTGCTACTCCAGTTAACTGAAGATTCCCTCATCAGAAACTCATGCATGTCTATCCTGAGAAAGACCCAGTTGAGATTAATGTTTAAGGATAGTGTACTATTAGTTTTATGTGTTTCCTCATGGAGAAACCTCATGCATGCAGTCAAGGTTTCATCCTTGAGGATTGTGCAGTTTTGAAGATTGGTTTTCCACTTGGTAAAAGGCTAATCATCCACAAGGAACAACGCAAGGTAATAGGAGCTTGGAGGGTAGAGAGGAAGGCTGGAGAGAAGCCAATATTGCTTGTGAGCATCTATGAGGATTGTACTGAGAACTGGCTAGCTATGAGAGCTAAGGATTTGTATAATTCCTATGTATCTCCACCATGTATGATAATACAATAGTGTGGGGTTTTTAGCTGAGGCTTTCCCCAAAAGTATTTTCATGTGTATTGTGCCATTGATTCTTCTTCTTCTGGTTCTATTGTTCATCTCAATCTTTAAGCTTCTAAAAATTGATAGTAGAAGTAGGTTATAGTATTCTGCTTTGATTTATATTGCATTATAGGGTTAACCTATCACAAATTTTCTACATCCTTTCACTTCACTGCTCAAGAAATTCTATTCTTGGCCCTTAGTTACTTTGAGTGATAGTTAGCTCTCAACTCTCATCTCCCTTATGTTTACACAAATAGACATGTAGATCCTCACTCTCTTCACGTTCCTCTCCAAAACCCCACTCACAACAATGTTGCATTCCTTCATATTGCACAAATGAAATCCACCTTTTTTTCCTTTCATGCATAATGGTCAATGTTGTGTCATCTTTCCTCCTACTGTCTTTGTTTTCTATACAACACAGTTCCTAAAAGCATGCTTCTGCATGGACCTCCATGTTGTTGTTCCATCAAGGTGAAAGACCACTACAACTACATTAAGTTATATATTGTCTTAAGGGGTCATGACCCAGGTTAGGAGTTAGTTGCACCAACCAACAAAACCCTACACTGATGGCCCTTTGGGAAATAGCCTACGTAGCACAGGTTGTAGTCTCAACCGAAAAAGTATTGGGGGATGAAAGAACCAATTTTCTACATCCAAAGACTAGTGTTGTGGGTGAGATCACCCTAGGGTCTTGGTTTGGAAACCCAATATAGCAGATGGCAAACAACAACAAAAAATGCTCAAGAAATCAACCTAAATGCTTATTCTACTGAATTGTGAAAAAGTGTACTTACCTAGAGGTCTTATGTTTGAGTTGATCCCGTAGGGTGCAAACCCTCAGCTTCTCTTGATATCTTCAAAACCTAAAAATTATTCAAATGAAACCTATACAGTAGTAGAAACACAAAGCATGTTCATGATATTGAATTTATATCATAAATGAATGAATAATTACACATCAATATAAGATTCATAAACTAACTACAACATAAATCAATGCATAAACACATTTAATATCAGAAACTGAACATCATTTCTTTATTAAAGTAAGCTACAAGTAAGGTGGAGAAATAAAACTTGAGTCCTTCTCTGGCTCCAAGCAAAAAAGTCCTATGGATTTGTCCTTTCTCGGACTCAATAATCTTCCTCTATCACCAATATAAGGATATCTCAAGAAAGATGAAGGATATATTCAACAACAAAACAAGGGTTTCTTGAAACTTTGGGGAGCGTAAGAGGCACATGGATTTCATGAGACTCATTCAGGGATAATCTCACTATAGTATCAATATCTCATATCTTTTCCCTTAAGGCATTCCCATGGAGGTTTATTTATACTTCTCCAAATTATTTTTTTTCAGTTGGGAAACAGTTGGGCCATGGCAATAGGAGGTGAGTGACAGGTAAAACCCATGAAATCTGCCTGAAATTAAGGAAATTTAATTTTTCTAGGCGTTTTAACATATGTATGCGGGTTGGGTATATGTTGACTCACGTGTACACACTTTTATCATAGGGAAAAGTAGTGTATAGGGAATAAAACACTATTTTTTAGATTTTGGACCAAGTCTGGAAGGAAGGGTTTCCCTAGGCCATAATCAAAGCATCAAATCTACCAAGAGTGGTAAATGGTGGTATAACATATGCCCCCTAATATATGAGGTCAGAAGGGGTACATGATGGCCGAAATGTATTAAGTGTATAGAATGAATCACACCAAGATTGAGGAGGAGTTCACTAGAATTTAGCCTGCCAAGACAACAAAAGAGATCAGAAAGAAAATGTTGTCTGAGGCAGGCATACCCATGCTCAGAAATAGTAAAGCATGCCCGCATGTCAAATACAAAAGTGGATCCAATATGAATACAAGTATAATGGAACTAGAAATACATAATAGATCATCTGATCATAATCAAGAAAGTACATACCTGAATATCAAACATAAAGAGCTCATCATTCAAATCAAGAAACTAATCCAAATAGTACGAAGTCAACATGGTGGAATAAATGGTACTACATCGTAGCTCAGGTGACAACATATAGGATGTCGTTGTAATGAACTACAACATATAAGGCCGATGGTGTCAACTAGCAGAAACGGGAGCAACTAACAAACGAATCAAGACATGTTGATGCAAGCCCGAGGCCTTCACTGACCATCGTGGTACATTTATACACAATGGGAATAAATGATCTGAAGTAAACCATGTAAGAAATCGTTTGATTACCGGTCATTAATGTATACTGTTAACAAACGGGAGGCTACTCACCAATAATGATGATGAGAGTAAAGGTACCCAATACATTCTAACAAGTGTGAATAAATGAGTTGTAGACGAACACTTGGAAGAATCTATCAATCAAGAGACAATGATGTTTTCCCACTGTCGATAGCGAAGGAGTCTACCACTGATGACTACAAACCCTAAGGTACTGCCAAATGGACTTTAGATCTCTTTCCTAGAGCAATGAACTGAAGTTGATGGGAAAATATCCGCTAGAATGAAGGCATTAAGGTGTCCTTCATCAATCTAGCATGAGTGTAACCCGCAGGCCAATAATGTGGAAGGAATCAAACGAACAAAGATGTAGTAACTCAACTGAAGCACATTTTCAGTGTACACAAGATGTAATTAGTGCATGATAGAAACCCTCTGTACCAACCAATAATGAAAGTTGACACAAAGGCGAGGAATCCACCAATAGGTCAAATGGAAACCAAGGTACTACACGAATCCGAATGTGTGATAACGAAAGCTGATGTCAAACAGAAGGGAAACCATTGAGCCAAAGACCCATGATACTGACTGATGTTGAGCACAAGGTAACGTATAAATAATGAAAATAGGGCTAGGGTGTGGCTCTAGATCTGTCCTCAAAGCAATTTGGCGTAGTCGATAAGAGAAAGACCCACTAGCAAGAAGTCAATGGAGACCTTCTCAAACCAGCACGAGCAAAGGACCAATATAGTTGATGTAATAACGAACATGATGCTAACACTTAGGGATGGTCGACTAAAAAATAGGTCAAGAGACACCGCAAAGAGGTTGACTTAGGTTTACTTTCCTTGAACAGAAGCATGACTCAACTGTGACTACATGGCAGCATATGATAACTTTGTATAAGTTTGTCATGCATGAGACATAAGCAAACTCTCCATATGATTGGAAGAGATAACCAATCAGAGGAGTACTAACTCAACGACAAGGTTATGGCTCTCCTAAGTCAAACTAAAGGCCATCCAAATGGAGGAAAGACTTACTTTTGAGTGCTTCGTTCAAGGGCAACACAACTGACTCTAGCTACCATCAAATATGGAAATAATGTCCTATTCCCACTCTTTTTTGGGATATATAATATTTTTGTCTTTTTCTTTTATATGAAGCCTAAAAAATAATAAAAGAATGCTATAGTATAGTGGAAAGAACGAGTGTTGAAAAAGCAGATTCTCTAGTTCTTGGGAGGGGAACATTCCTAAGCGTAATGCAATGTGGCGAAAACTGGTCAATGACACTCAAAGGAATGTTCTTTCCATGGGTAAAAGGGTGCATCAAGCTGCAGAGGCTAAGTGATTGCAAGGTTGATTTTGCAGAAGACATGGTCAAAAATTGGCTTAAACATGAGTCCAGGTGAAGCCGCCTCAAGGGAAAAAGGTGCAAATAATCAATATGCAATGCAACAATACAACTCAACATAAAGGAGCCTCTAGGGTATAAGGCTAGAAAATAGCAGAGAAGAAGGGGAATGAGTCTTCAATGCACAAGTCATGGCGGGACTAAAAAGGACTCCCGAGCCTACTCAATGTAGTAGCATGGGAAAAAAATGTAAGCGGGGATCTAATTAAGACTCCCATCTAAAGGTTGGCTCTACCATCGCGTCATGATTTTAAGGTCAGTGAGTGAAAATGGTTGATGAATCAAGATATGATGGGGTGGACCCTATGGCAAAAATATCACAATATGAAGGCTAGTATGCACAATGCAACAAGAGTGGTATTCCCTAACCTATATGCTAGTAAGAAAATGCTACCTGCCATGACGAGTCAGCAGTCATGGGATTGAAGTGATTTCTCTAAGAATTCTCCAACATTTCCTATAAAAATAACCCATTCCTGACACTCCAAGCCAAAAGGTCAAAAAGTCCATAAGATAAAAATAAAATTTTGAAAAAATATTTTTTTTTTTCAACCTATATAATGACTTTTGGACTCACTTTTTTGTCATTTGTGTTTTTAGCAAGGAGCTGTGGAGAAAAACTCAAACAAAATTCCTCCATCAAATTCAACCATTCAAATCACTCCAAAACTTCCAGGTAACCCTTTAATCATGTTTTTAATCATCTTTTATACTTTTTAAATGTTTTTTTTTTATAATTTTGACTGTAGGAAAATATGTTTAAAATTTCAAATATGCATACACATGGGTTGAATACAGGTAACCCACATATACGAGGGCCCTACACGTGACTATGTAAAAAGGGAACTTGTGCGTACACAAGTAAAATTTAAACATGAATTTAATAATTTGAAACATATTTTTGGGCAGGATGACAATTAGCTAGAGTGAAAGGGAGCACAGTGCCATTGATAACCAAGTGATGGAAGATCAAAATGCCTTAGATGCTTTGAGAGGTTGTGGTTTGTTAAAATTCTTTAAAATTCCCAACATGAAGGCTAATACGCGATTGCTTGATTTGTTGATTCATTATTGGAGTGTATAGGATGATGCATTCATGATTGATCAAATGCCCCTAAGGATTGAGATAGAATATATTTACTTCATTAATAGTCTTTCTCGAAGGGGAGAGAAAGTTCATTCTACTGGAAAGATGAGAGGTAGTCTCAGTGTAGAAGAATACGTCCACATATATTGTCCTGGTCATCCTGAAAGGGTTGGAAGTCAGATTCCAATCAAGCACGTAGAGATCTTATCCTTGAAAATCCTACTATTTACCATTTCTAGGGTAAACGATTATGCTACTTTACATTAGGCCACACGTGTATCCATAAGCCTAGCTGTGGAATGTCTCACTACCATGTTTGATTGGTGCACACCTCTCTTAACCAACATGAAGAACCAACTCACCTCCATACAGAAGGGTCAGATAAAGAATTTCGGATATGGCACTATCTTATGCTCATTCTTATTTGAGAAAGTACCTGGGATTCGTCCCAAGGTATTATCGACCATCAGTAGCCTGAGGGATCTGCGAATGGGTAGATGGGCTGACTTAATGAAATTCCTAGGAGGCGATGAGGTCCTCGAGATGACTTTTGATGACGAGTTTTTCCTTTGGTGGGATCAAAAGGTCATTGCAGTTGACGACCTCCCCTATGCTCAAATATAATTTATGGGGAGACCCGGATCTAGTATTTCCACCAGATGCAACATGGGGCGCCATAGGTATAAATGATTTTTTAATTTTTTAATTTTTAAGAATTTTTGGATTTTCAATATAAATGAATAAAAAAAAAATTTTGAGACAAGACACTTGCAAAATATATTGATCATGTTTCATATGTGGGGCCAGTGAGATCTGATGGATTTCCTCGACATAAGCATCGTGGAAGAGATGTTGAAGGGGCTGCAGCTGAGACTAAGAGATTTCTCCATGTAGTTTAGAGTAACTTGGTGAGACTAACTCACTAAGTACCCATGATAGCCATAGAGGACTTACCAGAGGAGATGCAACATCGCGTGGTAGGAGTACCATGGGACTAGGTGCGACTATTTCGACATGTCTAATCATAAAAAGATCTGATCATCTACCTATCTATCTATCCTGGATGTTTGTATATTATTTTGGACAGAAACACTCTATCTATATAAAAACGATTTTATGATGATCATATATATAGATGATATTTTGATTATTTTTTATGTTTTTTAATTTGATGAATGATTTATATGCTAATCTAATGGTTGATTAGAATATGCGAAGGAATGTTCTGATCGTGGAATGTGAATAAATGTGATATAACCAAATGATCATTACAACATTTTCACTCTCAAAAATTGGTGATACAAATGGGGATCTCATACCCGATAAATGTTATTTAGTTGAGATACCACCAGTTGTGAATCTAAATAAACCATTAACGAATCAATATCAAGAGATATCACTTCAGATAGAAAATTAATAACAACATTATATTCAAGAATATTATTCGAAGCATGACCGATACATACTCCTCTTGATACCATCAACTGGCCTGATGGATAATAAATCACCCATGCTACGGAAGTAGGGTTCCAGGTATGCCTACTCGCACCATCGGCGAACCCTAAATATATTGAATCGTCCATCAATACCTGCCAAAGAAGATCGAAAACATCGATATCACTAAAACCAATAGAGAGATATGTACAGGCATATAATATATACAAACAATTCATTGCTCGGCCGAAGCCTAAGCAAAGTAATTCTTAAGGTAGAGCCCATTTCTGGGCTTCGCCAACTTGTTTCCTTAAACCTCAATCAATTCATATGCTCCCTTTTCTAAAAACCACTTGACAATAAAGGGACCGTACCACATAGACTTAAACTTGCCTAACCCTAAGGTGTCTTTTTCTTGATTGTAGACTAGGACATGGTCACCTTCAGAAAAATTTCTAGGACAGACAATTTTATTGTATTGATTTTTTACCCTCTTTTTATGGGCTTCATTTATTGTGGCAGCATCTTGACGCTACTCATCAAGATGCTCCAAATGAACGAGGTGCTCTTCAAGACTAGAAGTCTCTAGAAGAAGTTAAACAATTAGCTTAAGAGAAGGAATTTCACATTCAACGGGAAAGATAGATTCCAACCCACAAACCAGATGAAAAGGAGTAAAGCTAGTGGCAGTCTTAACTGATGTCCGGACCCAGTGTGCCAGATACAACATGATGTGCCAATGGGATCTAGCATTGTTAAACGTCATTTGCAGGATTATTTTAAGGGATTTGTTCATGGCTTCAACTTTTCCATTAGCTTGAGGATAATACAGAGATGAATGCTTCTATCGGAAACCCAACTTGAGAGCCAATTCGAACATCAATTGATTTTGGAAATGACTGCCATGGTCAGTGAAAAACTCTTTAAGGATACCAAACCGGGAAATAATTTGATTGAAGAGAAACAAGGTCGTCGTTTCACTATCATTCTTAAAAGTAGGCATGGCCTCAACCCACTTTGTAAAGTAGTCTACAACCACAGTGATATACTTGTGATTTCCTGGCGAAGGCAAATTACAAGTAGTAAAATTAGTTCCCCACTTCATGAAAGGACTGGTGTTGATAACAAGGAAAACAAGAGCTGGATGTGCATGCATTTTCCGAGTATAGACCTGACAAGAGTGGCATCTTTTGACTGCCTCAATACAATCTTTGAAGATTGAAAGCCAAAAGTAGCTTGCTCACAAAATTTTTTGGAATGTTGCAAGCCTAGATAGATGACCACCACAAGCTCCATCATGGCAATCATTAATATCCGACTCAGCTTCTTCCAAGGTTAAACTACGCTTAAGGATTGAATCAATCTTGTGATGATACAATGTGTCACCTATAATAACATAATTCTTACTGAGGTGACACAACTTTCTATGCTCGTCCTTGGAAAAAGCAGGCAGAAGCTTCGAAGTTTGGAGATATATAATGATATACCCATACCAAGGATCTTGCAAGGAAATAAGAAATAAATATTCATCAGGAAAACTTTCCTCATGTATAATTTATTCCTCACAAGGCAACTCTGATATCAACTCTACAAATACTAAATATTTTTTAGATTTAGCCGACATGAATTCGAGATCAAATTCTTGCAAAATGACAATCCATTTATTATATTTCCCCCCAATCACTCACCTACTAAGAACAAACTGAAATGGATTGACCACTGCTAAGACGAATGTTTTTCAAAGTAGAATGTAATGCCAAAGCTGCTGGACAGCATAGACGGCCTCCAAAACCAATTTCTCGGTGGGGGAATAGTGCAGTTCAAGACCTACCAAGCCTCAGCTGAGATAGTAGATTACATGCTCACAATAGGCATATCCTTAGTGAACCAGAACCATACTTGTGGTTGATTCTGTTGCAGCGAGATACAAGAGGAAATCTATGCCATAATTAGGTGGAATCAACAATGGGGCATAGGTTAATTATTTTTTCAAAGCATCAAAAGATCATTGTATGAAATTATCCCATACAAACGGGATCCCTTTCTTAAGAAAACACATAAATCATTTTGTGATCTTGGCATAATTGGCTATAAATCTCCTCAAGAAATTTGCTTTTCCTTGGAGTCTTTGAAGTTGACGTATGGAAGAAAGGGGAGGCAACTGAAGTATTGCCTCAACCTTGAAGGGATCTACACGAATCCCCTACATTGACACGATGAATCCTAACAACCGATCAAAAGTGACTGTGAAAATGCACTTATTCAGATTCAACTGGATTTTATAAAAATGACACCACTCAAAATCAATCGAAGATGCTTAGGATGATCAATTCTCTTTCGAGAATGAGTAGCAAAATCATCCAATTATTCTTCGATAACATGTTTGATGTCGTAAAACGCATAAGACATGGCCCACTGAAAAGTGGCTCCAACATTTTTTAGGCCAAAAGGCATATTTTTGTATGAAAACATACCCTAGGGACAGATAAAGGTTGTCTTGTGCTGATCTTCTAGACGGATAGTAATTTGATTATAATCTGAGATTCAATCCATGAACAAAAAAATGGCATTACTCGCACATTCATCAATAATTTGATCAATAAAGGGTGTGGGATAATTGTCTTTTGAACAAGCCTTATTTAGGTCCCTAACATCAATGCATACTCGAATAGTTCCTTACTTTTTGTCGATGGGGACTGGGTTATAGACCCACTCAGTTAAAGGAATGAGGTATATGAAACCCACCTTTAGCAGCTTCTCGACTTCAACTTTGATAACTGTTGCTTTTCTAGGATTAACCAATTGAACTTTTCTATGAATAGGTTGACAATTTTTGTATGTCTTGATCTCATACTGGACTATAGATGGATCTATTCCAGGAATTTCCTCTTAAGAGCAAGTGAACACATAAAGAAAATCTTTGAAGAGATTGGTGTAAGTTTGAATTTATTCAGGGGAACAGTCAGCTCCAATGAAGACATTTTCAATTATGCTATGATTCCTAGAGATGTTCATGGTACAGTTTGTGAGATAACATACATGTTACCTCGGCAAAAAACTGTGTTGGGGCCAAAGGATTTAAAGTTCTATGAACATCACTAGTAGAAGGAATGGACAAACTTGACTCAATTTCTTGCAATTGAGGGAGGAAATATGAACAATGATGTAGGTCCTCCCACAGTTTATCAATGATCTGGACTTAAACATGGATGCAACAAATTACAGAGATAAGCATAAACACAAATATGCAGTGGAAATAATATTTCATTTCATTAATGTCAAATACTGAAATATGCTTACAAACAGTAATGGAAATAAACCAGCTAGGGTGATGGTAGCTTATCTCTGAGAAGAGATGTGTGGTGGCTACATGCCTCTGAACTATGTTACAGTAGGCTTGAAGGCCTATTTATTGTTAAGAAACAATGGAAAACCCTTAACATTCCAAAACCTAACCCTAGAAGATGAAACGCCAAACTGTGGGCCCCGTTTGGGTAAATTGGTACATCAACTTCCCGGGGTTGTAACTTTGGCATACGATCTCCGTTTGACATGTAAAATAGCCCGTTAGAAAAATTTATCCAAGTACTACCACTTTGGGAAGGGAAACATCAGTCCAATGACCCGTGTTGCCCCTAGATTTCCCAAAAAAACGTTGTTTAGGGCCTCAAAACAGCTCTGGAAGTTCAGGACCCGAAAAACTGCTAAAAATAGTAAACTATGCTACAATTTAGGAAACTGAAAAAAATGAAAGAGACAGTTATGGGGTTCCAAATGGGATAGGTGGGTGGCCACCAACATCCATCTGGATCATTCCTCCCCACTTAGGAAGCAATGGTCTCCATTGCGTTGAGTTCCTCCCTAAGATGAGGAAGCTTCTGCTGAGCTGGGTCTCTGGTGAGTTGTCCTACAATCTCTGATGTGTCCAGAAATGGTGGGAAGCATGGTCAATGACGGTCCGCATTGAACAATCGGTGCAAGCAAAGGAATGGAGGAATGTTGTGCTTCAAAGCATTGTTGCCCATAGCCTTGGTACTGGTGTAAGGACCATGTCAGAGTGGTCTGAGTTTCTGATGGGTTATGGTAAGGCGTTCTCTCTGTAGATGTAACCGAACTTTTTCGCCCACCTAAAACTTGTGTGGTACCCCTATGCATGAGGAGAAGTTGTTCTTGTGTTCTGTCATGACCATATCCCTTTGTTGTTGCTGCTGCATGGAGGAACCCTTTCCGGGGGTCATGGATGTAGAAACGATCTTCCCCTTACTTTGGGAGCGAACCAGACAGAAAATGAATTTCCTAGTCTGGGAGATGAGCTTTCTGCCTTTCTTGGCAGTGATCAAAGAGGTGGCAGTAGGTGGGGCTACCTCTGGTATCCTGTATAAGGAATTATCCAAAGAAATAATGATAGCACAAGGCCTTGACTCATACACAGCATGTCGCCTCCACAAGTATGGTTGGCCTAATAATACATCACAAACATCTAGAGGTGTAACATCACACAATACCTCGTCTGTGAAGGGCTTGGTGCTGTAGGGAAGGTGGAACTGCTGACGGACTTTGAGATTCCGTCCTTCATGAAGCCACCCGATATTGTATGGTTGTGGGTGTGGTGTAGTCGGTAGGCCCAACCACTTCACGATCTCTACTGAAATGAGGTTCTTTTGGCTGCCATTGTCGACAATGAATTACAGTGGCGAACCCTTCACTCACATCTGTGAGTGGAAAAGACACTCCCCCTCCTCTGGGTCTTCCGGCTCATTCTTCTGGATCTTGGCGGTGGAAATAGTGGCACTGGGATCCGCATCAATGATCTGCTTCCCTTTGCCATTCCCCTTGTTGAGTTCTAGCTCAGTGTTGGAACATGCATCTGATTCGGAAGCCTTCAACTCAGCCACCAGTGAGTGCTTAGTCCGACACTCACTTGTGTTATGACTGAGACTCTTGTGGAACTCACACCACTTTCCTGTGTCCTTCTTCAACTTCGTGGTGTTGTTCTTTTCTTGTGGCTTCGACGGGTTGTCTTGGGTCACCCTGCTTTGGCTTTGTCCTTTGGTCTTTGGATTTGCACATCCAAAGTCTCACTTTTTTTGTTTGAACTTTTGCTTGATTTTAACAGTGTATCGGTATGCTATGCCGAGTGAGGAGATGTTCAAGAAATTCATCTCTTCCTGGATGTATCTGTGTAGCAGCCACGATATTTGAGTACCAAATGCAACTCAGAATCTTTGATACCCAACTGTGTGCGAAGGGTATGAAAAATGTTTGTGAACTCCGACACATCTTGGTCTCGTCCCTACCACAGTGTAGTCCATTTGATATATTTGTCCTCATAGCTTTTGATAGTGTAGTACTGCTCCTTGATGGCATCCTGGAAGTCATTCCAAGTGGGTGCGGCTAAAAATAGTGAGCTTGTACTTTCATCCTTCTACTCGCAGTAGGTTTTTGACTAGTCCTTGACATGGGGGGCTGCTTTGAGAAGAGCAAAAACAATCTTTTCTTGACTCGAAAATTCATGAACAGAGAAATACCCATCTAGCAGATTTAACCATTTATCTACAACATTTGCATCTATTTGACCCTTAAATATGGGGATTTCAAAATTAACTTGTACCTTAAAGGGCGTGGTGCTTCCAGAGTAGCTACTGGAAGCCGATGCGTTGCCTCTGGGTATCCGCTGAAGGATTTGTGCAAAGTTGTCCATCATCGTGTTCCTTTGTTGCTCGAGGGCTTCTTCAATCAAGATCTTGATAGGATCTCCTACCCACTCATATTTCTTTTCATCTGCCCTAGGAGGCTGTTGGGTTTTGCAAGGCTAGTCTTGTAAAGGTTCGACCAGTTCAAGCCCTAACTCCTTATATCCCGACCTCGTTGGCGACATGCAAAGAAAAACAAAGAAAAAAGCAGACCGCTATGATACCACTGATCTAGAATTAAACATGAACGCAACAAATTACAGAGATAACCATAAACACATATATGCAACGAAAATAATACTTCATTTCATTAATGTAAAATACTGAAATATGGTTACAAATAGTAATGGAAATAAACTAGCTAGGGCGATGGTAGCTTATCTCTGAGAAGAGATGTGTGGTGGCTACATGCCTCTGGATTGTGTTACAATAAGGCTTGAAGGCCTATTTATTGTTGAGAAACAATGGAAAACCCTTAACATTCCAAAACCTAACCCTAGAAGATGAAACACCAAACTGTGGGCCCCGTTTGGGTAAATTGGTACATCAACTTCCCTGGGTCATAACTTTGGCATATGATCTTCGTTTGACACGTACAATAGCTCGTTAGAAAGATGTATCCGAGCACTACCACTTTGGGAAGGGAAACATGGGTCCATGGACCCATGTTGCCCCCAGATTTCCCAAGAAACGTCGTTTAGGGCCTCAAAACGGCTCTGGAAGTTCAAGACCCGAAAAAATGCTAAAATAGTAAATTGTGCTACAATTTAGGAAACTGAAAGAGACAATTGTGGGGTTCCAAATGGGATAGGTGGGTGGCCACCAACATCCACTTGGATCAATCAACAACCATGGTTGCTTCTAGAACTGCTTCCTCAGATGGTAAGAGAGTATCTAAGTAATCTTGAGTCGAAGTTGAATTGAGGGTCCAGATTGGAGCCACATATCCATCTAACTTTTATGGTGAGAAAGGAGTAGGATGGGAGTTTGCAGAGTTAACAATAAACTGATAAGCAATTTCTACTTCAAACATAGGACATGCCATTCCACCTACCTGTCCTCCATCTATTGTGGTGGTAGATGAGGGTAAAGGCCAAGGGTATGAAAATAATAAGTTCGAAAGAACTCTCTTCGAGAAGGTCCCTTGTAGGATGAAATAGCATTGGTTCTAGCCATAGGAGTAGGAAGATCAAAAGTATCCATTAAGGAAGAGTACATTCCAACTCCTAAATTCTTTATAGGTTGCCTGGGATTGTCCACTAATGGAACAATAGACTCAAAACATGTGTGGGAGTCACCCGGAGAATAATCCATCTCATCAACTTTTACGATCCTCCCTTCATGTTGAAAACAAAGGATGAAAAATAATGATGATACTATGGAATCCATCACATAAATCCAATTCCTTCCTAAAAGGAGGTTGTAATCTAGATTAGCATCGACTATTTCTACCTCAATGTTTACACCCTTTCCCCCAACATAGACGGGAAAGGCTGGAATAATATCGTGTAGCCTATGAGAATGTCCCTCATCTATACCAGTTTGAAAGATGTTGGTCTTTCAATATGTGAAATTTATCTGGAAATCCATATGATACGAGAGTCTATTTTTGATGTTTGATATATCAAAAGTAAGCACAAGAGAATTTTTTGGATCTACTGCTCTAATTTCCGAGAGTAATGCACTCCTCTGAGCACGAAACGACTATGGTAACTCTAATCTTGACATAGCACAAGGAATTTGAGCCAGATCTTCTACAATGGAGTAGTTCTTGGTTTCCCTAGCATTAAGGTTAATGGTCGAGCACTTCACGGAGCCTATTGGAATCTAAGTTATAGAATCAACACAGGGCCTCTCAATATGGAGTGGCTCTGAAGCATTAGAAGCAGGCTTAGCCTTAGTTGATTCCGATTCACCGTAATCACATGATTGCGTAGCGATGTTGATATGTGAAATCACCATGTAAGAATTTGATGAATGAACCCCTTCCTGATTTCCCCTTGTGGGGGTACTAGTATTAGAGTTCACGCCAACAAGTAATTGTTGTCCTTGGGGAAAAGGTTTAGTGAGGACAACCAGGGAGTTAGAGGACCGTTGCTGCACTAATAAGAACTAAGCATCTTGGATCTTAGGGAAAATATGAGTCAAATGATCTTGAATGCATAACTTGCATGGAAATTTTAGTTTCTTCTTGGACTCTTTCCTAGCCCCTTTGACATCATTGCTAGGTTTGTTTGCATTTCCCTTCCCATCCCTTGATAGTTTTCCTACCTCGTCCTTTCTTCTTCCCATTGGATTGTTGGTTTCCTTTGGGGTTATAAGTTTGGATGACATTTATAGATGCTGGTTGGGAAGGTGTAGATACAAACAAAGATGCTTGCATAGAAGAAGTAACTTGTAAAGACAATTGCTGCAATTGATTCAGCATGTTAGCCATGTTGGCATCAATTAATCCAACTAACCCATTGGCATGGGGACCAAGCTTTGGTTTGGCTATATCCACCTTGGCTCTAGGAGCATCAGGTAAAATTTCTTGAAGAACTCTAGACTAAGAATATATCAATTCCAATTGTTGGGCCCTGCAAATAGCTTGCTCTTCCGTGAAAACACCGGAGAGGGACACGTGCTTAGAGATCTCAGGCTGTAACAATTTAAGAAACCATTCAAGAAGGAATTATTGTGGAATGTTAGCTTTAATGAGCCTCTTCTCCTCCATTCCTAGATATGATCTGAAACGTGAGTTGCTTGATCCTGTTGGAAATTAGCCAGAAGCTCAGTTCAAACATCATATCGAGTAGGCAATTGAGAATGGTTCAAAAATATAGTAGCAAAATCTTCAAAAGAAGTGAATGTGCCCCCTGGAAGTTCTATGTACCACTTAGCCACATTCCCAGTTAGGGTACATTGAAATAATCTCAACTTGATTGAATTTTCTATCCGGGAGTTTGACGAACACCATAAATGGAAAGTGGTTACGTGGTCACCTAGATCTTCTCTAGTTTTCCCTTCAAATTTAGGGATATCAGAGGGAAGTTTGGTTGGGATTGGAGGCCAAACTGGATTATACCTACTTAGATTATTAGTTAATTTAGAAATATCTGGCAAGCTTAACGTTGCTAGAAAAAGTAGTCATAGAGGACCTTGAGGATTCCACCTCGTGTGGACGGAACTCCCAACGTTCTGAAAATAATGGCCTAGATTTGTAAAGGCACCAGGTTGCCTAAAGTAACTCGTAGACCCAACTGAACCATAAGGAGCACCTTGTAGTCCATAAAAAATCAGAGTTTGACCAACTCCTACCAAAAAACTTCTGTAACTAGTAAAGTTTCCCCCTAGAGAAGTGTTAAAAGGAGAAGAGAGCCCTTGGTAAGGGTTCCATGCATTAGGATAGGGAGAAAATTTCTAGAATGAATTGACAGAATAATATGGCATATTCCCTTATTAACCAAAATAAGATTGATTCCCAGCTCTTAACCTGCTAACCGCAGGGTTTGTCCAGCCTTGAAATGGATTATAACTTTGACCCATAGAGGAAAAAGGTATCGATCCCAAAGATGAGTTGGAGTGTGTTATATGACCACCCCTAAATGAGAAACCCTGAAAAGAAGCTAATCCACTTGCCATGGATGTGTAGGTAGCTTATGGAATACTTAACAGAACTGAAGGAATCACACTGGCCAACATTCCGAAAGGGAAAAAGCCAATTCTAGAGGCAACAAATTGAGTACTTCCACTCATAGATGGAATGGAAGTAGAACAAAATATAGCAGTGTTAGGAGTAATGGAAGGTATAGAAATTGTTCCTCCTCCTTGTAAGGATACCAGAATTTGCATACTCATAGCACTTGTCATGGATGCCATGCTTCCAGTAGTGGTCATTGAAGGAAAATATTGATATAAACCTGGGCTCGAAGGCTTGTTGGTCAGAGTTCGAACATATAATAAAACATCTAGATGATCATTAGGAAGAGGAGAATTAGGAGTCAAAATAGACTCAAGGAGCTCCTCGACTTCAATAACATCTTTCAACTAGAAGGGGATAAACGAAAGAACTGGAGTGTTTCTCTCCAACTCTCTACTTTTACCAGGTCTATCCTATGAATTAGTAACTCCAACCGGAGGATAAATCTCCGATGCACCTACTGCACTGATTGAAAACCACTGGTAGAATTTCTCCTACACCTATGAGGAGAAGGCTCAGGACTCGTAGGTGAAAGACCATGGAGTCTCCTAGACTGACGAGCTGGTCGATCAGCCACTTTGAATTATTTGTAAGAAATCTACTTAAAGACTCAAAAAAGCTGTAAAGCTAGGCCAAATAGGAGAAAATAGCACTCTCTAAAAGTCCCTAAGGATACAGACAATCAAACTACTTTCAAGTATTTCCACTATGGGTGATTAGGACCGGACACCAAAATAAAAGAAAGCCAAAATCAAGGGCCTTCCGAAAATAGTCTGGGGAAATTACACCCTAGGCCTACTAGTGAAGGTATCAAAAGCAATTACACTGACCTCCAGACAACAGCCTTTGTCGGTGTGTTGTGGCCAAAACCACCACCCATTCAAAACTTGCCTTGGAAACAATTTTGGATGGGTCCCCTAGAAGTTAATCTTGCATCTATTCAAATGATCTGTTTTACCTGAGGGATTTACCTCTCTGGAGAGTCAAATATTCCATTCACAAATGGTTAAATCCCCTTAACAAATCCCTCGCATATAACCTTGTTTAAGCCCTCCATTCATATGCTCATTGGGATTTATTTAACTCACAAAACCCTCCATCGCATAATTATTCCCGTCATAGCTCTTTATTCAGAAATGCTCAAAAAACATGCGTAAAACCCCTTTTCTGCATATTGCAATTAACACTAAGACTTAGTGTTCAGTGTTATCTTCTGGACCCAATGGTAGTATTAACTGTATTCTATATATTTCAGATCTCGAAGCTATATCTCTATATCGCTATCAGCGGGGTCCCAAGGGTTATACATATATGGCACACCACCGTTATCTCTATAGGGAGGCCCAAGGCTCATATATATATATATATATAACGCGCTTCCATCTTCTGGACCAAATGGTTTTATTAACTACGATATATATACATATTGGGTTCGGAAGCCACATCACATATCGCAATCGACAAGGTCTGGGGCCTATATACAAGGCACATCGTTATACCCCAGACTCGTCGATGATTATAAACCAGAGCATATAACATTTCAGGTCTATTACGGGGTTTTCCCATACATTATTGTGTTTTCAAAAAACGTTAAGGTTGGGACTTTTCAAAGGTGAATCACACATGGCGGACACGCCAGGACTATTAAAGGTCACACACACACACACACACACACATATATATAGATATAGATATTTTGGGACCACCAGCCCCACATCACCTATCACAATTGGTGGAGCCCGGGGGTCATGTAATTAGCATAGGGGCAAGAGCTAGACCCGACGATGATTATATACCTGATTACATAACATTTTAAGTCTAGCCTATGATCGACCACGAGTTTTGTCCATGTTTTCCCTTGTATTTTGAAAAAACGCTGGAGTCTAGGTCCTACAATGGGGAGCCTTAAGCACCAGACCTGAAGGAATTATGAACTCCAACATATATGCATGTCGGGTTTGGCCAACCGAAAGGCACAATTAGCATAGTCTTAAGCCCAAGCTTATGGCACGATGCGATGCGATGTGGTGGACCCGAGAGGGTATGGCTTCCCGCGTATAGTTTTTTAGGTTCGGATTTTGGATGCAACACTATGTTTTGCAGGGACTTTTAGTGTAAATCATATTTTCACCTACAAGACCAAATCAATAAGTAGATTATGAACCAGGGGCCGATTCTTCCGTGATTGTTGCTCTTGATGTTATAAATGCTTCATGAATGCAAAATTTGCATTTTTTAAGCATTGTTTTATCATATATATATATATGTGTGTGTAACTGATGTTGGCCATTTTGGCAGGTGAGGACCAAGAGAATTCAAGCTAAACCTAAGGATGGATGCATAAGCTTCAAGTTTGACTCCAAATAAAAGATGCATGCACGGATCTGAAGAGTTTACCCATGCGGATATGTTTATTTGAAGATTGGGTTTTATGGTGTGGCGGTCATATGTCCAGGTGTTGCCTATGTATTCCGAAAGAAAAACTGTCCTAGATTGCATCATGTAGAGATGACACACAATCATCCCCTCTAATCAATAACCATTCAGTTCTCCAAGAAATGAAGTGCTCTAATGACAGGAAATGCCCTCTACGTGTCAATGGTGACACTGCTTGGCTTCCTTTGTCTATTCTGATTTGTATAATGAAGGAAGAGAGAGGGAAGGCGAGGGGGCGATAGGGAAGACTGAGAGTCATTTCCAGGGGCATAAATATTCCCTCCGAAGAAGAAATTAGGGCTTTTTAGTTGGGCGAAGGACAATTTTTATTATTGTGAATAGAGAGACTTTTTAGCTCAATAAGAAGCCTGTGTTTTAGATTGATTTCCCCTTTTATCATGTGTTTTGGTCGGGATGTTGTCATTGGCATAAATGCAAATGTATATTTGTTTTGTGCATTATGATGACTTACAATTCATGGTTATGCCGAGTTATTGAATGTGATTCAATATCATGGTTGAAACATGAAAGGTTGTTGACTCAAAACTCTGTTTAACATCAGTTGCAAGCTTCTCTTCCATAAATGAAATGTGTATTCCTTTATGAATGATTGGATTGTAATTAAGTATTAATGCAGTCTTGTTCTTACATGAACCAGTAATTGATTCATTTAGACTTGGAATTCATATATGATGTTCAACATCTCTTTGTCATGCTCCTGCAGGATAGATTAGGATAGTTAGGACATAGCTTAGAGTAGTTAGAAGAACTGTAGATATGATTTAATACATGGTGGTTAGCTATTTTAGTTTGATTGATTCAATTGGAGCCTTCTACCCAGAAGTAATCTTTCAACTCATTTAACAGTTTATGAGGTCCCTTAAAACCCATCGGAACTAGTCATTCCGAATGAAAGCAGGCCTAATTGGGGCTTGCGATTGGGTTGGTTCCCCTTGTTGGTATAGTGAAAATATGCCATCTCAATAAATTGGTGCTAAAAGGAGGGCCTGAACTGCCATCCACAACTTTTCAAGATTTCATCTATAAGTGCCACACATGGATTCAAAAATATTAATGCATGGATTGTGAAGGTCGAAAAGACCCTTCCTCTCATTCAGAAAAGCCTCTTTTTGAAGAAGATACATTGTGGGAGTATCTTATCACTCAAGAACAACCAATCAAAAGACTTACTCGGGCTTACACTCATTTCCTATCATAGCTCCATATCCTTCAGTCGTTAACTCTGATAGCAAAAAGAATGCCAAGGGTATATCACATAAATGAAGAGACATCTATAGTCCCTTCCCTTGAATATATTGTGCTTGATTCTTTATAGAGTATCAACTCTCCTTGGGAAAAAATTCCTGAGGATTCCCCTTTTGAAAGAAATCCATGGCCTGATTTGGAAAATCCTAATGGAGAAAACCTCCACCAGAACATCCCTATCCTTGATATGGCTAATATTCCTCAACCGAGTGGGAACCAACTCCCATCTCCACCAGAAGCACTTCCTCCCTGGCTTGCTCAGGATGTCGTAGCAATACCTGGGTAGCAACATCCCTTACCCAAGAATGCAAAAAAGGTATTGCCTAAATTCGAACTTGAGTGGGGGGAAACCTTTGAAAACCATATGAATTTGTTCTTCTTGGCCATGCACATGCGAGGGGTAGTTGATGAAGATATAGTTTGTCGCCCATTCCCTTTTACCCTAACTGGTGCAACTTCCACATGGTACTTTAGCTTGAGAAAATGATCAATCACTTCATGGGCTACTTTTTAATAGGTCCTTTTGGACAAGTATGGCGATGAAAAAACCCCTACTGCCTTAGTTCTAGAACTGTCCCATTTCAAAAAGGAGACCAAGGTAAAGGTTAAGGATTTTAATATCCGATTCAACATCTTGTTCAACAGAATCCTGACCACCAGTAGACCTACTGAGGAGGTGCTCATGGAATTCTACATCACTGCTCTCCCTGTCCCTACTACAATGTGGGTCAAAAGGAGTAACGCACAAACCTTACAAGGTGCTATCGATGAAGCAATAAAAGTCGAGAATGAAATGGTTAGTCTCACAGCATGCCACCATACAACTAGAGAAAAGAAAGCCTCTCAAGCATCCAAGAAAATTAATGGGAGTGATAACAAGGGGGTTGAAAGCAAAGAAAGGGATACCACAGATGTGGAAGGTTACATCAGATCATTAAGAAGTTAACAAATACAATTATTGATATGAAAAGGAATTCTGGAGAGAGTACAAGATGGAGTGGAGGAGAGTATAACAAAAGAAAACATTTCAAACCTTTCTATCGTAAGAAGGTAGAAGTTGTTCATGGTCCACTTGCACTGCCCGCTCCACCTAATGAAGGGAATTTAAACATAGAAGAGCTAGCTCTTATCGGATTTCTCCTTAACCAAGAAGAACCTATAGTGGAGCTAGAGCTAGAGCAAGAAGATGAGGAAGAATACCAAGTAGAAGAGCCCTTGGAAGAAGAATCTCAAATCAACGTACTATGGGATTTCTATATAAATGAGAATGATGATGACCAAGGAGACAGTATGGCAGAAATCCACACTAATGAAATCCACCCATGAAGAAAAGGGCCACTTGCAGGGGTGATGAAGCCTTTGGATCAGACCAAGAAAGATGTCCGCCTTGTGAAGGCACCTGCTCCCAAAGTTCCTGTTGAGAAGAGTAGACTTAGTGGTTAGTCCAAGAATACCCTTGTTACGAACCATCTAGAGAAAGAAAATGCATCTCCCACTGCAATGAAGGCTACTCAATATGGTATACTCCCACCTAGGAATGACAAAACCAGTATGTTTACTCTACCCTATCCTATTTATAACATTGACTACAATATTGTGGATGATCTTAAGAAATCTAGGGCTAATATCACATAGTTCGATTTGCTGAAATTAGTGCAGCAAAGAGATTTTCTCATGAAAGCTATGAATGAGAGAAATTCCAAAACTCCCACCATCCCAAGCAGCCAAACCAAGAAGTCAGTGTCCAGACCTATCAACACCTCCATTGTAGGCCAAATTCCATTAGCTATGGAAGCCGCTTTGTCTAAAATGAATCAAAAACCCCAAGATGTCCGTGCAGCCATGATAGGGAGAAAATAAAAATCCATGACCCCACCTTTCCTTATCACATTTGAAATCCTCAACATAATGTACACAATTGCCTGGCAGATTTTGGTGCCTCATCCACTATGATGCCTTATGTTGTTGCTAAAAGACTACATGCAATACCTGAGAAAACTGGAACTCAAATTATGTAATTAGATAGGACAAATGTGAAAGTAATTGGAGAATTGAAAGATGTGTTGATTTGGATGGTTTCTAAACCACAATACACATAAGTCATTTATATAGTGGTAGTCGATATACCCGAGGCCTATGGAGGTGTTTCTTAGCAGGGATTGGTCAAGAAAACTCAATGGATATTTCTCAACTGATTGGTCCCACCTCTTGCTGCCTCAAAAGGGAAAAGGTGATATTCTGAGAGTGGATTGAGAAAGATACATGAAGTATGTGGTAATGGAACTAAATGGTCCCAATGAACCTATAATGTTTACCAACTCCATCCTTGTGAACTATAGTTTCAATGTCTATGCTACAGAAACTTGTTTTGGAGAATTCCATGCAGGAATAGTTCTAGAAACTTTGACATACATAGAGTTGGAAATTCCCTCCCATAATCTAACTGATGAACTATCTTGTATTATAGTAGATGATAGGAATAATTTCTTAGATAGTAGTTCAATTGATGTAACATTATATTCTATGTTTTGGACACTCTATTTTGATGATTCTAACTGCCTTGAAGGTGCAGGTGTTGGGAGTATTCTCATTGACCCGCAAGGGAACCAACATTTTATGGCCAGCCGATTGGAATTTGCATGCACCAATGATACAACAGAATATGAGGGCTTGCTGCAAGGCCTGAAGAAAGCCGTTGATATGGATGTAAAAAATCTTAAAGTTTTTGGTGACTCGCAGATAATCGTGGATCAGGTAAGGAAAAGGATACATTGGAATTCACCACACCTAGTAAGGTACCAACATGAGGTATGGAACTTAATTGAGATTTTTTACTCTTTTAATATCACATACATACATCAAGGGCAAAACCAAGATGCTGATTTGATGGCTAACATGGTTGCTAAACTTTTGCCTAATTTTAGATTGAAGAAAAATAAATGTTTTGTTGAATTGATTTTCAAACAATCCGTGCTTGATAACATCTAGAATTGGCAGGCATTCAAAGATGATGAGCAAATCCTTGAGTTCTTACACTCCGAGAAGAAATTCAAGAATGCAGTCATTGATGAAAAGGAGCACGACAAGCTTATGAATGAGAGGGGAGGTGAGGAAAAGGATCATCCCAATGTGGTTTCCAAGTTAGTTGTTAAGATGGAGCACTTGTATGACTTACATGATAAATTCAAGAAGCCGACTAACTAAAAAATGCATAGCTCATACATGAAGTATGAATGGGTCAACCTTGGGACCAAAGAAGACCCAAAAAATCTCAATCTGGGCTTGGCGTGCTCTCCATAGGAAAAGGCTGCATCTTTCAATCCATTTAAGGAATACAAGGATGTCTTTGTGTGGACATATGAAGACTAAAGACCTTTGATACCAATGTTATGTAGCATGCAATCTCATTGGAAAAAGAGGCCAGGCCCTACCAACAAAAGCTGCGTAAGATGCATCCAAGCCTAGAACCATTGGTGAAGAAAGAACTAAACAAGATGCTAGATGCTAAAATCATCTTCCCGACCAGACACACCCACTGGGTAGCCAATCTTGTGCCAATAAGAAAAACAAATGGAGACATCAGGCTATGTATTGATTTCAGAAACCTGAACAAAGCATCTCAAAAGGATAACTATCCCGTCCCTTCTATGGAACACATCCTTCAGTGCATTTCTGGGTCTGAAATGTTTTCCCTATCAGATGGGTTTTCAGGATATAATCAAGTATTGGTATCTCATTGGGATCATATCAAGACAACCTTCAACAATAAATGGGGCACCTACACATATCGTAAAATGCCTTTTGGACTCATTAACATGGGCACCACATTCCAAAGAGCTATGGACATAGCTTTCCAAGGGTTGATTAACAGATCAATAGTGGTTTACATGGATGACATCACTATGTATTCATATCACAAAAGGGATTATATTTATCACCTGAGACAGATTTTCGAAAGATGCCGAAGGTATGGAATTTCATTATATCCCAAGAATAACATCTTTGTAGTCACAGAGGGGAAAATACTAGGTCATATCCTCTCTAAAGGAGGGATTTTTTTTGATCCTAAAAGAATAGAGACCATCACAAGAATACAATCCCCTGCCAATAAAAAAGCCATGCAATCTTTCTTTGGGAGGATTAATTTCATTAGAAAATTTTTCTTAGGATTCGCGGATATAGTGCGCCCCATGCAGCTGATGATGAAGAAAGACATTGTGAATAAATGGAGGGATGAAGCCAAGAAAGTGTTTCAACGAATCAAGGAAGCCATCGCTGAAGCTCTTGCATTGGTCCGCCCCGATTTCGACAAGAAGTTCTTCTTGTACAATTTTGCTTTTGATGTTTCATATGCCACAATACTCACTCAGAAAACAACAAAGGCAATGAAGTCCCTTTTTCTTATATGAGCTCTAATCTCCAAGGGGAAGAACTCAAGTACCCAGACGTGAAGAAACAAGGCTATGTAGTTTTTAAGGTCGTAAAACATTTCCGCCATTATTTACTAAAGGCCAAGACCAAAGTAATCGTCCCCCATCCCATTGTAAGAGCCCTCTTCATGCAGAAGGAAATGGTGAATGAAGAGGGAATTAGATAACTGCCCTTGAAAATTTCTACCTTGAGGTAAAGCCGACACAGATAGTTCGAGGGCAGGGACTTTGCAAGCTAGCGGTAGAAGCCTTGACGGACAAAGAAGGGGCGTCCGAAGAACCAAAAATGTTGAGCATGCAATATGCACAAATAGAACTCAGGGAAGAGCCCTTATGTATTAACGAAGTGATCATCTATGAGCAAGAGATGTTGGAAGCCTTTTTGGACCCTAAGTCGTGGTACTACGACATACGCTTCTATCTAGTACAGGGATCATGTCCTGAACACATGGATGCATCACAAAGGAGAGAACTCATATTGAGATCCAATCAGTACCATTTGGCCAACAACGTCTTACATAGAAAAAATCATGATGGAAACTAGTTGAGGTGTTTGGAAAAGGATGATGCTGATCATGTATTGAGAGAAATGCACGACAACCCAGCAGGTGATCACTACAGCGGAGAGACCACTGCTCACAAAATATTAAGAGCTAGGTATTATAGGCTCACCGTGTTTAGAGACTCACATACCTACACTTGCAAATGCAAGGTGTGTTAAACAACTGGAGCATGAGAAAGAAAGCCTGTTGCTCCCCTCAGGCCTATTATGATTTATTGACCCTTCTAGCAATGGGGCCTAGACATCATAGGTGAAATCACTCCAAACTCTTCACAGAATCATAAGTATATACTCACAGCAACTGACCACTCCACCAGATGGACCGAAGCCATCCCACTTTGGAAGGTGAACGAAGATGAGGTAATATCATTCATTGAGAAATTCATTATCAATAGGTATGGCATCCCTGGCGCTCCCATATTTGATAACACTTCTCACTTTTCATCACTAAAATTAACTGTGTTTGCTATTGGTAAATCAATCCACATAAGGTATGCAACAAAATATTATCCCCAGGGAAACGGAGTTGCAAAGTCTTCAAATAAAAACCTTATCCGCATAATCCACAAGTCTGTCACTAACAACTAGAGGCACTCGCACAATGCCTTAACAAATGCCCTTTGGGCCGATAGGGTCACCCCTAAAGTGGCCTTAGGAAACTCCTCATATTTCCTTGTTTATGGATAGGAAGCCATATTTCCCCCAAACATTTCCCTTCCCTCCTTATAGCTCTCCCAAGCTTCAAGAGGGACCCTTTCAGCCTTGCTTCAAGAAAGGATCAACCAATTGATGAGGCTGGAGGAATTAAGAGATAGAGCCAGAATTAAATTCAAAGATCACCAAATTATTGTAAAAATATGGTTTGATCATCATCTAGAAGGAGATAAAGACTTCCAAATAGGGGAGATAGTCCTGAAATGGGACAAGTTAAATGAACCAAAAGGTAAACACACGAAATTCCAACGCTTATGGTTGAGCCCATTCCAAGTTGTGGAAAAAATTGGTCAAGGAACTTACAGGTTGAAAACTTTACAGGGATAAACCAAAAAAATCCTTCTTAATGGCCAGCATCTGAAGAGATATTTCTAGTAGCCACCACATGGTGGTTACCTCTAGAATAGGTTAGAATTCATTTTAGTTTTGTTGTTAGTTTAGTTGCCTTTCTATCTTTTCCTTTTGTTTTCTGCATAGTCTATTTTCCTACTGTTTTGAATAACATTCCTCACAGCCAACTGATTTCCACCCTTCCATCTTATTCTTACTTTTCTGAGATTTGCCCTCATGCATCGCCTTCATATTTTCCCTTCCTCATTAACCTACTAATGATTCCACTGTTTCTAAATCCATCATTACCTTGCAAATCAAACAAACTTTCTATTAGCCCATGAGAACTTGAAAATCAGCTATAGAATTCAAACCAAGCCATTCATTGGAATCTGCTGAGAACTACGTAAGGTCTCTTGATAACTTAGATATCTGGAGCATGTAGGGGCATCTTTATAAAACAAGAACGTGTAACTACAGTTGGACTGGCATGGAGGGACATTGCATTTTTAATAACTCCGACTCAAACCTAGCATATACTTGTCTATAAGGTTTACAGTCATTCTCCATTGGTCCCATCCACCACACTAAATTTCCCAATACCTGTTATCCACAAGTAAACCTCGTTCCATGGACTAAGCGTACTGTCATATACCCTATGGAAAATCCAATTGTGCTCTAGTCCTTGTGCCTGAAACTAGAAGGACAGGTCGTTTGGGAAGCGAGTTAGAGTAAGCACTATTGTTGGGCTCAGAGCACCAGTTGACATAGTAAGACTAACCTTGGTTAAGCGGTTTAAAAATATGGCATGATCCATGACTATGCCCCATTCAATCAATGAAAATATAACACTAAAATTCTCATATAAAATGCAAGATAAACATATATACATCAAGTTCGATGAGAAATAAAGAGCTGAGGTACACAGGACAGACCAATGATAGCCCAAAAAAGATTTTGAATGTGGGAAATAGGTAAAGGAAGGTCAATAAACCCTATAATACTGCCATTGGAGAATAATTGTCAAAACCTTATCAGTAAGTAGAAGCTATTTGTCTTCATCCCACCCGAGGCAATTAATGTTGAAATGGAACCCATGCCTTTTCATTTGTACAGTTTGCATTTCAAGTTTATCTTAACACCCTGATGTTTTATTGATCTAAGGTTTATTTGGAAATAGAGAAAACTGGTTCGCCCAGCGGTTCGCCATTTGTTGTGGCCACAACGACAACCCATTCAAAACTTGCCTTGGCAACAATTTTGGATGGGTCCCCTAGAAGTTAATCTTGCATCTCTTCGAATGATTTGTTTTACCTGAGGGATTTAGCTCTCTAGAGAGTCAAATCTTCCATTCACAAACGGTTAAAGCCCCTTAACAAATCCCTCACATATAACCATGTTGAAGCCCTTCATTCATATGCTCATCAGAATTTATTTAAGTCACAAAACACTCCATTGCATCATTATTCCCATCATAGCTCTTTATAGCAGAAATGTTCAAAAAACATGCCTAAGACCCCTTTTCCACCTATCGCAATTAACACTAAGACTTAGTGTTCACCGTTACCTTCTGGAACCGATGGTAGTATTAACTGTATTCTATAAATTTTGGATCTGGAAGCTATATCGCTATATCGCTATCAGCTGGGTCTTGGGGGTTATATATATGGCACACCACTGTTATCGGACCTAATGGTTCTATTAAACACGATATATATATATATATATATATATATATATATATATATATATATATATATATCTATATATATATATATATATATATATATTATATAATAGAGAGAGAGAGAGAGAGGAGAGAAGGAGAGAGAGAGAAGAGAGAGAGAGAGAGAGAGAGAGAGAGAGATATTTATCAGTTTCAGGGTATAATCACTTATCACTATTGGGAGGCCCAAGGCTCAAATATATATACTGCACTTCCATCTTTCGGATTCAATGGTTTTATTAACCACGCTATATATACATTTGGGTCTAGAAGCGATATCGCATATCACAATCGGCAAGGTCCAAGGCCTATATATAAGGCACATTGTTATACCTCAGACCTGCCAATGATTAAAAACTAGAGCATATAACATTTTAGGTTCAGCCTTTTGGCTGAACACGGTTTTTTCCCATACATTACTGTGTTTTCAAAAAAAGTTAAGTTTGGGACTTTTCGAAGGTGAATCACACATGGCAGACCTACTAGGACTATTAAAGGTCATATATATATGTATTTCGGGTCTACCAGCCCCACATCGCCTATCGCGATTGGTGGAGCCCGGGGGTCATGCAGTTAGCGGAGGGGTGAGAGCCAGACCCGACGATGATTATATGCCCGATTACATAACACTCGAAGTCTGGACTATGGCTAGCTATGAGTTTTGTCTGTGTTTTCCCTTGTATTTTCAAAAAACGCTGCAGTCTGGGTTCTACGAAGGGGAGCCTTAGGCACTAGACCTGAAGGATTTATGAACCCCAACATATATGCATGTCAGGTCCAGCTAACCAAAAGGCACAATTGGCATAGTCTTAAGCCCAAGCTCATGGAACAATGTGATGCGATGTGGCAGACTCGACAGGGTATGGGTTCCCGCCTATAGTTTTTCAGGTCCGGATTTTGGATGCAACCCTGTGTTTTACGGGGACTTTCAGTGTAAATTAGATTTTTTCCTACAAGACCAAATCAATGTGTAGATTAAAGACCAGGGACCAATTCTTCCGCAATTGTTTCTTTTGATGTTATAAATGCTTCATGAATGTAAAATTTGTGTTTTTTAAGCATTTTTTTTTATTTATCATATCTCTATATGTGTAACTGATTTTAGCCATTTTGGCAGGTGAGGACTAAGAGAAGGCAAGCTAAGCCTAAGGATGGATGCATAAGCTTCAAGTTTGACTCCAAATAAAAGATACATGCAAGGATCCAAAGATTTTACCCATGCAGATATGTTTATTTGAAGATTGGGTTTTATGGTGTGGCGGTCATATGTCTAGGTGTTTCCTATGTATTATGAAAGCGAAACCATCCCAAATTGCAACATGTAGAGATGACACACAGTCATCCCCTCTGATCAATAACCATTCAGTTCTCCAAGAAATGAAGCACTCTAATGACAGGAAATTCCCACTGCGTGTCAACGGTGACACTGATTGGCTTTCTCTATCTATTTTGATTTATATAATGAAGGAAGAGAGAGGGAAGGCACGAGGGTGAAAGGGAAGACTGAGAGTCATTTCTAGGGGCATAAATATTCCCTCTAGAGTAGAAATGAGGGATTTTTGGTTGGGAGAAGGACAATTTTGATTATTGTGAATAAAGAGAGACTTTTTAGTTCAATAAGGAGTCTGTATTTGAGATTGATTTCCCCTTTTATCATGTGTTTTTATCGGAATGATGTCATTGGTATAAATGCAAATGTATATTTTTTTTGTGCATGTTGACGAATTACAGTTCATGGTTATGCCGAGTTATTAAATGTGACTCAATATCATGGTTGAAACATGAAAGGTTGTTGACTCAAAACTCTGTTCGACATCAATTGCAAGCTTCTCTTCCATAAATGGAATGTGTATTCCTGTATGAATGATTGGATTGTAATTAAGTATTAATGCAGCCTTGTTCTGATATGAACTAGTAATTGATTCATTTAGACTTGGAATTCATATATGAAGTTTAACCTCTCTTTGTCACGTTCTTGTAGGATAGATTAGGATAGTTAGGACATAGACTAGAGTAGTTAGAAGAAGTGTAGATAGGATTTAATACATGGTAGTTAGTTATTTTAGTTTGATTGATTCAATTGAATCCTTCTACCTAGAAGCAATCTTTCAACTCATTTAACAGTTTACGGGGTCCCTTAAAACCAGTCAGAACTAGTCATTTCAAATGAAAGCAGGCCTAATTGGGGCTTGCAATCAGGTTAGTTCCCCTTGTTGATATAATGAACATACGCCATGTCAACATGGTGGAAGCACCCAACCTTCACAAGGGTACCCTCCATAATTACTGTTGAACGTGATGCAACGTCAACCTCAGGTGCCATCGGATTCCCCTCTACAACCACCTATGTGATCCCTCAGAAGGGAAGCTATGGATACCAAGTTGTATCAAAAGTTGGGCAGAACAGTCATGAGGCAGGAACCAACAAGTAGGAGAGGGGGTATCTCTCTTTCTTTCTTCACTCTCCCTCATGCTTATTCTATTGAATTGTGTAACAATGTTCTTACCCAGAGGTCCTACGTTTGTAGGGTACAAACCCTCAGCTTCTCTTGATGTCTTTGAAACCTGAAAATTATTCAAATGAAACATATACAATAGTAGAAACATAACACATGTTCATGATATTGAATTTAGATCATATAAATGAATGAATAATTACACATCAATATAAGATTCATAAACAAATTACAACATAAGCCAATGCATAAACACATTTAATATCGGAAAATAAACAAAATTTCTTTATTGAAGTAAGCTACAAGTAAGGTGGAGAAATATGACTTGAGTCCTTCTCTAGCTCCAAGCGGAACTGTCCTCCGGATCCATCCTTTCCCATCTTCAACAATGTTCCTCTATCACCAATACAAGAATATCTCAAGAAATATGAACGATATCTCCAACAAGGAAACAAGAGTTTCCTAGACCTTTGGGGAGTGCAAGAGGCACATGGATTTCATCAGAATCGATTAGGGATAATCTCACTATAGTATCAATATCTCATATCTTCTCCCTTAAGGCCTTCCCATGGAGATTTATTTATACTTATCCAAATACTTTCTTCAGTTGGGAAATAGTTGGGCCACGGGAAATAGGAGGTGAGTAACAAGTAAAACCTATGAACTCTACCCAAAATTAAAGAAATTTAATTTTTTTAAGTGTTTTAACATATGTACATGATTTGGGTATATACTGACCCTTGTGTACATACTTTTATGAAAAGGCAAAGTAACGTATAGGGAATAAAACACTGTTTTTTAGATTTTGGACTAAGTCTAGAAGGAAGGGTTGCTTAGGACATAATCATAGCATCAGATTTACCAAGAGTGGTAAATGGTGCTGTAACAACTAGTGTGATGTCTTTCAACACACTAGATCTGCTTCTGTGTAGATCTATCCTTCCGATATCGCTAGAGCTCCTAACTTGGCCCTAAATTCCGTCAACTTCTTCATGGGATTAGTCAATTGCATCAGTTAGGTCCTAACAAGGTCTACTTGCTACTTTTGTGCACCAGAACATGTCTTCCACAGTTTCTAGGATCTAGATCTACCACCGCGCAAACCTATCTTCCTTATCTGAAACTAACTCAGTTTAGATCTAGAACTTCGCGTACACCATTCAATTATATTATTAAGCATAAACATATTCAATTAACCCAATTTGTGTAGGTAAGACACATTAATTCAAGAAAATAGTATTCAGAGCAAGATAAACAAATAAATAGATAAATCACAGATGAAAATATTTCCAACCCAAATTCAATCTTTATTAATTACAATCAGTTCAGTATACACTTCAACTACCCTGTGCACTCAACTGTAGGGGTCCACGCACTCAGTTGTGGACTCTTCTAGGCCTTTGCGCACTCAGTTGCAGAACCTTTCCTTCACTACCAACAGGAATAGACCTTCATATCTCTCAAACCCTTATAATATCATTCATTCATCTCTCTATTATTTTCTATCCCCAGTTCATTATCTAAGACTCACTATAACTCAACTATTTATAACTTTTCTAATAAAATACCATGGCCCCCAGCTCATGGGTGAGTCTTCAAAACTGACCAAAACAATGGGCTAAGACCCCTTTGAATCTTATCTATCTATGCACTCTGCATCCACATTTCGTGAATACTTTTACATTCTTTACAAAAATTGTTTACAAAAATGACTAAATTAACTCAATTCTACCCTTGGGGACCCCATCCCAATAGACCCCCAACACAAAGATCATGACTTGCCTTTGAGTCACTCAACTGGTTGTCCTAATTTCTAGTGGAGTTCCCTAACTGCGTTGGTCAATGCTTGAAGCTCTGTAGTGCTCTGTTCTACTGCTTGTTGTACCTTTTGGACCAATTTCTTTGTGCTTGGCCCCTCCACAATAAGTTGCATAGTCCTCTATGTCTGCTACATGGCCTTCAGCCTCTCATGAATGTTCTATAAAAGTTGGCTAGCTGCCTTTATCCAAGGCTGAAGCTGGTCTCGTAGCAAGAAATTCTTTTTCTGTAACTCCTGGATCTGCACTAGAATCGCCTTGCCTTCGTGCAAGAGTGAGAAGCACTAGACTAGCAATAGTGTCTACGCAGTCATACTGATTTCATCATATTGTTGTTGTACTTCCCTAATCTCTATGTTGAACTGTTGCAGCTTAGGGTCCTCCTGCAATGTATCTCATAGGCCCATTGCCTGATTGAATAGTTGGTCGCAACCTTGGACTGCGACATCTAGTTGACCCATGGATTCATTTATACCTGCACCTCTTTGTTCCCAAACTTCTGGTAGTGTAGTTTGTTGAAGCTTGAGATGGAGTTCAAATATATTCATCTGGAACTCAAACATGTGATCCGGATTTAAATAGGAACACAATAAAATACAGAGATAACCATATACATAAAGATGCAGCGGAAACAATGCTTCATTTCATTAATGGAAAATACCGAGATATGCTTACAACCAGAAATGGAAATAAATCAGCTAGGGCGATGGTAGCTTATCTCTGAGAAGAGATGTGGTGGCTACATGCCTGAACTGTGTTACAATGAGGCTCGAAGGCCTATTTATTGTTTGAGACACAATGAAAAACCCTTCACAATCCAAAACCTAACCCTAGGAGATGAAACGCCAAACTGTGGGCCCCGTTTGGGGGTAAGTTGGTACATCAACTTCCCGGGGTCGTAACTTTAGCATATGATCTCCGTTGGACGCGTACAATTGCTCATTAGAAAGATCTATTCGAGCACTATCATTGTTGGAACGGGCAACATCGGTCCATTGCATGGACCCATGTTGCCCCCGGATTCCCCAAAAAACGTCGTTTAGGGCCTCA